>JTDE01002650.1:17883-36278 GCA_014338405.1 Paragonimus skrjabini miyazakii
AGTACGCCATTCAGACCCTGTTGAACCAGTTTCATGATAGAAGTGGTCTGTTTGCTATCTTTGCAAGATTAGGTAGTTTTAAATTATTTTCAATGTCCTCCACTTGTAGATAAATCCGCCGTTACTTTTAGTCATCATCTTCAGGTACAACCACTTCGGGTGTTGACTTCAAACTGAACTAAACTGTGTTACCCGCAACGACTACGTTGTTTTTCGTGGCTGTTTAGTTTTGCCAACGCTCCATTTCAGTTAACGAATTGTTGTACATTCCTACACGGAACTGTTATTTCAAAACACAAACGGACGCAGTTTAGTGTTAACCAAAGGTCTTCAGGATGATGGCGGAAGGTTACGGTTGAAAGTACTGTGTGTAAAAAAAGAGTAACGATAGCTTCGGCTAACTGTCAGTCTGAAACTGCGGTCTGTTTGTATCCATGACATAACAAATATTTCAAATCGTATTCTATCTTATGGTCATGTTGGACCTTTGACTAATCTAGTCATTTTACTATATTTCAGTCACGACGACAGCGTTCCCGTTTATCTCGGCGACCTATTCCCGAGGGACAGTCGACCGATGCCAGTTCAGAAGAGGGCGATCACCCTGGCAGTGACAAGGCGGATGGAACATCGACTGCCCTTACCATGTCACGCATGAAAGAAAAAGAAGAACTGCAGCATCTGAACGACCGACTCGCGAGGTATATTGAATTCATTCAAGGAAATCTTCTATCACCGGAATTAACTGGGGATTTGGATCTTATGTCTGAATCCATCAAGGTTGGTTTACGGTGACGATTGTCTGATGTCAGTACGTCATTTTGCGTGCGTGATATGTGTTGAATATTGTTTTTGATTTGATGTTTAGTTAGTGTAAACCTGACACGAAGGATGCAATTCCGAAACCATACTCGAACAATTGCTGAGGTGTGGATCAACGTGTTCAACTATATCTTGGCGCGCCCACACAGTATCGAAGTGATCCTTTTTCCGTGTATACACCAAAGTTTCATAATACGTTACAAGGCAGTCTGATAGCCAAACAAATTGCACATCAGGAGTTTGTTTGGCCAGTGTTTTGACTGGCTGTTTTTCAGAGCGCGGTGCTACCAACTATTTGCATTCCATTACGGTAGGATCAGCTGCATCACCCGGACATGTAGAAAAAATGAATGTACTTAGTTTCACAGGTTTGTAGTCTATTTTGATAACGGTTAGAATCTATCGTCATCCGTACGTGCTGACTTCATTCACATCTACTCAAAAGTCCATCAGTTTCAGTGGTTGCCCAATTGTCTATGTTGACAGCAGTTCAACTTTTCAAATCAACTCTGATGGTTTGTCAAGGCGGAGTTTTATTCTTGATCATAGCCTATACATTTCCTGATTTTGTTAGCTAAGGTTCAATGAGTGTGAAATTGCTTGTGGTTTATGCGTTTTGGAGCTGGTGTTAAGATATAATTATCATTGTGCCTCCAAGTAAACTCGTTGCCCAACCTTTGACACCTTTCCAGGGTCACACAACATCGCTTGATGGTTATTCAAGTTATGGTCGTTTTCTGTGCTCCCTTAGTATGTAAATGTAGGGAACTATCTTGCAATTGTCGCCTCCATGTTTTTCCCATAAGAATGGCATACTAATTTTGTTTCTGTTTTATTTCTGTCAGAACAAACTCAATGACTTGGGCCGAGTGTATACGGACGAACTGGATGCGTTGCGCAAAAACTTGGACAAAGTCGCCTTACAGCTCACCAAAAATCAAGTGCAACTTAAGACAGCCAGCTCAGCACGCGACGAAGCTCTAAAAGAATTAGATGAGGCTAACACAAGAGAATCTCGCCTGTCCAAACAACTAGCTTCTTTGGCTGCTCAGCTGGCCAGAGTTGAAAAGGAGCTATCTCAAAGCCAAGTCAGTGAGCGTGGCCTTATTGTTTTCGTTCCTTAAGCCTAATTATACATTGTCCTTTTCAAGAATTTGTACGTAGTTCACGATAGCATAGTGATAACGATGGGCCGTCATTCAAATCGAGCAGGCCTCACGCTCTGGTTATCCAAATTGTTCCGATCTCTTTATTATTGTAGTTTAATTTCATAATACTTGATGTTGTAAAAGGCTGGAAAGTCTATAATTTTAGACATCTATGTAAACCAAACTGTGCACATTTCTTGGGCATTCAATACTGCTTAATAGTTGCACAGATTCCTTTGACGCGGACGATGAGTTTCAGGCTGCGTTAGCAACTTTCCAGGTTATTTATTTCTTAAGAAAATCAGCGCTTTCTAACATGTCTTCTAACATCGTTCCCGAGAAACTTTCCTGCTGTTTGGGTTTAAGATCATTTCGCATATTTGAATTGGTCAGAAGAGTTCACGTTTGCTACGTAGAGAGTTTTCAACTTCGTACAATAGTTCTTAATCGGAATGTACGCACCTGAGACCTTTATAGATTTATAATAGATAAGTGCTGTAAATAAATATACATTCAACGTGGTGTTTCTTTCAGGAAGCAGAGTGTAAAATGCTCGATAAAGAGACAATACAGCCATATTTATTGAACTAATTAATAAAGAGAGTAGGAGATGGCCAAAAATGACCATATATATTAATGCATTTGCATATATATATACCACATATAGCATTACATTCTTCAGCATTTATATCATTAGTTGTTATCTGCTAACTGGTGCCTAGGTTCATTTGGATTGGGTACTGCCGAGTTGCATAAACGTTAATGGGAACAGTCGCGGCAACCAAGTTCGAACTCACGACCTTGTGAGTAATAATCAAGCGTGGGTATCACTTAACTGTCATGAGTTCTGTGTATTACGTTACAGCCTTCTTTATCCAACACATTAGTAAACGAACGCGCAGAAAAGAAACACAGAAAGATTCAAATTAATTCCGGAGATATCTGCCAACGGGCCATGCAGGATTCACGTGATTGATCATCTCCTTACGCTTGACCTTCATCGAACCTCTTCTAATATGACCCTTTTATCTTCTACTTACCACTATTTTGGTCGATGCGCGTCTGAAATTCCTTGCTCCAGTATGGCTTTGTGTGTCCCATTTCGCTCCATCTACATACGGGACATTCAGGTTGAATACTCCGCGCGTGTTGTAATGCGCTATTCCTTGTATGGGAAATCACCGGGTCATGTAGCAATGTAGACTGGCGTAGCTAAATCGACACGTAATTTTCTGAACCACCTCACGATGACACTGGCGACCCATGACCACAGCACTTGAGTTCACGATAGCACAGACGACTCAAGGTTATCATTTCGTCTGCAGGGAGAAGAACTCAAAACCTGACTTGCATCCATTTATACAATTCAAACAATGCGAACGTTTTTTTGCCAATTTGTCCCACTCGTGCATGAAACTGGTCCGAACTAATGCATTTCAGCTGTTTTTCCGCCAAATCTCGTTATTCTTGTCGAACGTCAATTACATTTAGGGACGTTTCTGGTTGATTGTGCAAGGTAAGGAAGCGTATCGATCTTCTTTCTGCCTTCTGCCATGCGCAAAACTGAGACCTATTGTAACCCCTCTTGGAACGCCTGATATAAGTTGTTTGATATCATAGAATGCTCAGCGAACAACACTTACGAAAACTCTTCTGGACCATCTCTCATGGGGAATACTGTAAGACAGTGACGGAACATTGCACGAATGAAACACATGTTTGCCATCCGATTGTAATTGGGCTGAACATGGATCGTCCATCTGTATGCATAGAAAATAATGATCTTAGAGGAAGCATTTTCGCAGTTAACGATGCTTGAATTTGTAAACATTTTATATCGCGGAGTCTAACGTAACCTCTTCAGCTACCACTTTTTACTTATGACTATTTGTCATTCGGATAGTTCTTAGGTTTTTTAAACTAATTTCAAACACTGAGACAAAAGTACACAGTGTATATAACATGTCTTATGGATTTAGATAAACGGACACGATTAAAAGTACGAGAACAACAAGCAATTTAAGGTAAATGTTAACGTGAATAACACAGTGATAGCGAACAAAGGAGATAGGGTTGTTTATGGGAGTTTTCGGTGTACACGATCGAATGATCTGTTCATTGCTTTAATTAGGGTGCATTCTCTTATTGATCTTAAAACGTAATGTAAATCGTGCTTTTCTGTTGAAAATGTTCTCTGCACGATATCTCGTATTTGTGTGTTTCCTCTTTCTTTACTTATTACTCCCCAGTCTAATTCTGTCCTTCCGCTTGCAGAATTAATCCATAAAATCAGAATTGTTAGACGGTTAAAAAACTTGGTTTCACAAGGGTCACTATACTCGCAAGCCCGTTTATAGTTACTTTTTCAGAGGAGGTAACCCGTCTGTCTATCGAATGAGATGTACTTGGCTCCTCATCATGGACAACATCCTACGCGGCTAACTGAAACCTTACATACGTCACTAACGAATCTCTATGGGTTTGAGTAGCTTGACAGCATTCAACTTACATGTGGTGCAATATGCCTCATGACATTGGTGCTGATGGACAGGTCCTAGCTTGGATGGAATGAGAAACCAGAAGTGGAATACATTACCTTAATACAGCTGATCAGAACGCGCTTATTGATTATCAGTCAACTCTTCCGATTGCTTGGAGTCGGTTCTAAGCCTGCCTTCTATTTGTAATGATAATAATAATCATAAATATGACGTAATCTACTCGTTTTCCGCTGTTGCTCTGTATGCGTTTGGTTGGGACTTTTTGGGAATTGGAGTTCGGACGTTCAAGCAGTAAGTAATTCGTTATGAAACATACGGATTCTACTAGCGGTTTTGCTGATAGAACAGCAACAAAGATCTTATCAGGCTGTTACCTACCAGACCACTTCTGATATATCGTGGTGCTTTCTCCTTAATACCCCTCCATTTTTCCCGTAAACATCCTGGGTAGTTCGTGTTTGTGAAAAAATCCTTCCTGGTGCAACTTTGTACTATGGACGCTTTTTTAAGTAGCCTCTCATTTCTATCGTTTGAACATTTTCGGAACTACTGGCAAGTAGAATACGGATGTCCTATGGTCTTAAACTTCGAAGCTCATTTTTTGAACAACACGACACAGTGCGCGGATAAGTTTTCACCTGTTCCTCATGAAACTAAATACCCAACATTTATATCACTCCCTTTGTTGGGATGACCAATATAATTACAGGTTTATATTATCAGATGACTCAAAGTCAACATGACAATCAAGATTCCATTTAAACAGTGGATCTCGTTTGTAGAGTGGAGGGTTGATCAAGGTAATCCCAGAGCTTGAGCAAAACGCTTTTGGGTTCATAGGTCGGTTTTACAGACGAGGTCCAACGACTTGAGGTATGGCTAGAATTTGTCTCCTCAACTCTCTCGACTGAGCAGTTTTTGCTCAGCAGTTTGAACAGAGTGCATTTGTCATCTTCGAGTTCATGGTTTGTGCTTGTGGTTGACATAAATTTTTCAGTCGGTGGGCAAGCTGAAACCATCATCAAATGTAGAGTTTCTGTTGGACTTTCGTGAAGTTGTCTTGATGTGGCTAACGTAGTACTTTGACTGGTCTGTGTCGCGTAAGTGTTATAACTGAAAAGAACAGGCGGATTATATCTTCGTTTTCGGTCTTGTTCGATCACATTCCTATCTGAGACGTCAACTCGCCACCTTGAAATATCGAAGTATTCATTGTGCCCGCACTGGCGTTGCACATTGTTATTCTTGTTGCATAGATGAGTCATCTCTCCTATCCTCCTCACAGTCCTATTGCACACTTACTTGATCGAAACCCTGGTGTTTTTCGATTTGGCTGACTCCCTTATGTCCTCTTTCTTTCCTTGGTCAGCTTTCTTGTTTGCATTCTTGCGCGGTTTATTGTCATCTATAGTTCTGTGGGCAGCTATCTCCTACTTTTCGCACACCTTATTGGTGTTCCTTTTACTTCCTTGCGCTCATCAGGGTTTCTTGAATTGTTACACTAACTTTAAAACTACTGCATTACCTAACACTCACAGAAAGACCACCCGATGTGGTTGAAACGTTGAGCATTATAACTTGCCGATAACGTTGTTTCCTTCGCAATCCATTTATTCCAGTTGCACTACCCACGTTGCCATATTTCTAACTTTCACTCTTCTTGCAGCGAACCACTGTTCTGTAATACTATTCCCAGGTGTTTGATTTGTAACGAGCAGTTGTGAAGCAGTGACGCTGGATCAGTTGCTGCAGTTGGTGTTTGACATTTTGTTAGTTTCTTGTAATGTAGAGACTGTCCAAATGTAGAACACCTGCGTTTACTCGCACGATCCATCGGTTGCCTTGTTCCTATTTACTCTCATGGATAGTTATATGGCATGAGCCCGGGTTTAAAGAACTCACATAGTCCGAGGGCATGAACATTGTTGTGTCTGACCAGGCCGTTCGTTAAGACCAGAGAAAGACAATAGTCGCATTACCGATGCAGCGTAATGGTTAAATTCGTTGACTTGTCTCACGTTTCATCTGAACTGCCGAGGTGCTGCTAAAATGTTTGACGCGAGGCATATCATATGATTTTACGTATTTGCAAACTTGCTCAGGAGACCTGCTTTGTATCAAGAAGGAAGGAAACCGGTTTTTGTTGAAAAATCTGTCGGGGGACTTCGTGCCAAAATGGATCAAGTATGTAACTGTTCATGGTGGGATGTGGACAGTGAGGAACAGCTGGACTAAAAGTTCCAGCGTTTTAGCATAGAGTACTGCATTCTAGTCTAAATGAGATTTTGCCAATTTTCAGGTCCACACCTTACAACCTAGTTCAGTTACAGTAACTAGTTGCCAACAGGTTTGACAACTACACATTTTGTTTATGGTTTTATGATGTCATGCCGCAAACGTACGCATGTGGCAGAAGTACGCATACACCTGCTGAGTTTCTAAAGCGCACGACGCATCATTGATCTAAATATAAACGAGACCACGCTTGTCTACATTTTGTTGGTCGTTTTGCTTAGCGTCAGTCTGCCCGTTTGTTTGTCTGTGGTAGTCTGTCATGATTCACTGTATCACTTCGCCTAATAAGGCGCGAATGGATTTTGTACGTATGATTTGAACTTCTTCTCCGAAAGCTACTTTTAGTGTACGTTTGGTTGTTTTTGATAATCCATTTGTCGTCGTGTGCAGTGCCGGCTGTTCACTCTTGCACACTTTTGGGAATAGAAAATACTATTCTGTTTCTTTGCTGTTGCTCTTCACTGTCTACCTCATAACCATTAGATTGCCTGCTTTATGATTAAATCTAGATCGATCAAGTTTTTTTTACACGAGAAGCTAAACATTGCAAGGTCTTACCGGTTAATAGTTATTTGTATTATCGGCCAATGAATAAGTAAGGAATGACTGTCTCATAACCACCCTACGAATCTGGACTTGGAGTATAGTAAAGTTAAATGGTGAGTTGTGTTCAAGTTGAAGTGGTGATGGTCACTGAGTAACACCAATCGATCGATTAACATTCACCTCAGTTTGGTCCGAAGTTCTACGAGTTGCAGCCAGAAATCACTTAGGCGGAAAGCGCTATGTTACCCGAAGTTTCTGTAAGGGGCAACACGGTACGCACTATCAAACGGGATACGGTGCTGGACTTTTCAGGCAAGTGTATTCACGCTGCTGAAGAGTTCGTCGGTATTTGCTTATCGGGGGCTTCGATGGATATGGTCGTCGAAGAAGTATCACTTTGAACAACGAACACATTGAGCTGAAAATTGCATATTCTGAGCAGGTCAGCGGAACAGTCTGGTCCTCGATGAAAAGACACTTTAGCCCTACGACCCAGATTCTTACAATAGTAACTAGCACAACGAGGTTTGAATTCAATACTTTCTGCAAACGATCGTGCAAGTGTTGCAGTGTGACTGTTATTGAATCTTCAGTTTCGTGCAACAGGTTGAAATTGGTGCCTTTACGGAAGAATTTTCGGAGACATTTTCTTTCCGATTGCTGCCAGTTTTGAGCCAATAAATTGGCGAGCGCCTGGTGTTTCAGCAAGACAGCTATGACCGGGGTACGAATTGGAGGATAAAGTGGTGGTTACCGTGTAATCCAATTAACGTAATGATTTAGCTGGTTCTTAGCCGCAGTCTCAACATAACTGATGTACTATATAGGCAATTGTCCGGTGGTGCGCACTGCGACAATTGAACTTTTGATCTGAGAGATCATATGGAAGAGACTGTTCAGCAACCTTGAAACGCATTAAATGAAAAAGAACCTAAAAATGTGATTGATTGCGCGAATAATCGCTACGGTTAAATTATGTAACAAATCGGAAGTTGTTATACTTTTTCATCTTCACTAAGTAGTGCTGAGATATAAGTAGTCCGTATAGATGTGAAACAACTATTGTTCTTACATCCCTATTGCTTGGTCTCATTAAACATTTCATGGTGAAGTCTTATTCGCGTTAGTCTGTTACTACCTTTCAATTTGTTCTGCAGAAACCTGATAACTCTACGCAAAATTGTAGAAGTGGTTTCCAAAAAATTCTTGGCTTTATGTATGTGTAGTAGACTGTAACTATCAACAGCAGAGGAATAAAGTAGTGTTTCTATTCCACGAGAGGTTGTTCAGGATGCTGCAGATGGCACTGTTCATTACTTCACACGGATTACGAGAAGCTGCAACTAAACTTTTAATGAGGTTGAGTTGGATTGCATTGAATATCTCACAAATAAACTTTCTAATTGTCTGAGCTGTCTGGAATCATTTATCTGTCAACTAGAGCTTTCAGAAAGAAAGAACTCAATCATATACACAAATTCCATCGACATTTTCTGTGCCCACTAGTATAGGTACTTACCATTGTTTTTATAGGGGGTAGAGACATTTGACGTGCGGTCGTGTCATCATTGAACAACGAAACACATTGTAGCAACATTCTGACATTTGTGAACGCTTGATGACTTGTAAGAATCAGCTTCGGCTTGTCGTTTGCACTGTCCCTCACGTATGTGTCGATCAACCAAGGGCTTCAAACTTTAAGCTGATTTGGTCGTAAGCGCAAAGTTGGGCGATGCGTTCCAATGTGAATAGGGCCCAGTTACAAAAGAACTGGGTATACGTGGTATCCAGTACTTTAGTTTCAGCGAATGAGCCTTTGAGCGCTCATCCTGTTCAGCGACAAGTGTTTTATTACGGGATAACCTATTGTGTGCAGATTTTCAGATGAAAATTTTGTTTCTTTTGATGTACTGAAAATTGATGTGATGTCGTAATCCCTTTGAATAACCTATCTTTCCGCTAACACAGATGAAATCCGGCTTTGATTGGCTTATGTGACCCGTCATCGTGTCATTAGGGACCTCTTGGCTTCATCATAGTCTGGTGCTTCAGTTGACTCTCATCCAACCTAATTTGACCTATGTTCGCCATCACACTTCAACTGTTTTTTTTTGGTATACAACTGGGAACCGTGCCCTGTAAAACTGATAGTCGAGCAAAACGTGTTCACAGTAAACACTGGGACACGTCTCGTGCACATTATCTGCAAATTTTCCTTTGTACTTCGATCTGAATGTTGACTTCCACACGTTTTGTTAACGTTGCGTTAAAACAGCAGAGTGGATATGTATGCTCTCCGGAAGGGGGGAGAGTAAACAGTAAATATTGCATTACCTACGTTCTGTAGAGGTTGAACTTTGTGCGGTCCGTCAGGTGTTTGACGAGAATGTACTTTATTCTATTTCAGATTACTTACCGTCATTGGCTTCGTACTTCACTGCAAGCTAAGCTGTTTTCATTGATATCTCAGAGAGATTGGATATAGGAATGTAGATTCTCCTCTTAATTTATGACGAGAAATGGTTCCGACTGATAGATTGGGGAAGTAAGCCAACAACGGAGTTGTTATGATAACACTGTCTGTTGGGAAACAGCGTCATATATTTCTTGGTTGGTTTTGCTGCGGATACAGATCGGCTTGTGAGACCTAACTAGAATTTTCTTTAGGTATCTCAATCGTTTCAAGATTCTGACTGCCTTGCCAATGCAAGCCTAGCTTAGGTTCGAGGTGCGGTGAATAAACACCGATGTTTAATTCCTAATAATACAAGTTAGGGGCCATATCCAGTCACATTGTGCTTCATACTACCACTGAACTTTTCTCAGCGGTATCAGGCAATACATCGCTTTCTCAAGGTTTATCTACGGCTCATGCCCACGTAAACCCATTTCTTAAAACCGATTTTGTGCTGTTTCGTTGGCCTGCGACGGTGATCTATAGCAGAAAGGGAACCCTTAGTCAGAAATAACTCCTTTTGTGTTATCACCCTCTGGGGAGTAGCCAGATGATACTTTTTCTTGCTCGAAGCAAGCTGAGGGTGGTCAATCGCGCGGTATTTCCAGAACGGTTTATCGCTCATCCTAATGTCTCTCTCGACAGATTATCACCACTTCTCCTCTTATTCTTATTGTCATTGTACTATCAGACAGATTGTCTGGAAGTCACGTTGGCTTGTAAATTGTGAGCCGTGACGTTTGTCGGATGCTTTCACGAGAATATTGATGATAAATCAGTGCGTCGTTCAAATCTTATTGATCTCTGCCCATCTGGTTACCAACCAGAGACATGAGGTTATGGGAGGGTAAACATCACACAACATCTGTTGCAAGTCTTTTCCATCAGTGTGTTTACCGACGGGGGCTGGTAGGGAAAACGATCAATGTTCTTGACTTCATCGTTGTGGTCGTTGCGAGTTTGGGTAAATTTCGTTGTCACAAGAACGCAGTGTGATTGATCGTTAGTGATGCCCATCTCGACAGTTGACTTTTATTTTGTTTTCTGTTTCAATGGTCCGTATGTGTATTCACTCGGAGTTTTGATATGGGTTTTATGTCATCTCTTAACTGCAGTGAGCTGTTTAAAAGGATAGAAGCACCTGGCCGTAGATATAGGCGTAATTATTTTGTATTTTCAGGTTGGTGCCTACTATCAGTGCTTCGTTGCCAAATCGCGTTATGAATTTATCGCTGCGTAACGCCGCTTAATGTAACGAGCTGTACAATCAAAAGTGACTTAGAATTAAGAGACCCGGATTGAACAGGCCACATCTAATTACGGGGCGATTCTGAAAGTTCCCTTATCTTCCAATAGGCAGGTTTTAAAGGAATGCAGCTCTGTTGAGGTTCAGCCGTCTTTTTGTACACATTAATTACCAGTATGCTAGAACACTTTCGTCAAATTGTTATAACTGTGGTTATCTCGTCTTCTTGAAATGCTGCACCTTTAGACGCTATAAGATTTTGAGGGTTGTTCTTTCTCGTAATAAAATAGATATCGAAACAGTGACACTCTGTTGGTGAGGGATCCGATAAACCCAGTGAATACGGTAAAAGTTCAATACTCTGAACCACTCTTAGAAAACTGTCTTTGTAACACACGGCCTAGCGTTGTCTTGTCAACGTGTTGAGCCTCCCCATCGGTTTCTGGTAAGCCGTTTCCAATCTCTCCCGCTACTAATCCGGTGTACCTACTACACCAAACAATGGAGTGTGTAGTAGATGACCATCGAACAGTAGTTGTGATCCTCTTTGAGTGGGTGTCACTTTTGTATATGGTTCTGTGCTGATTTTTTCTGGCCATTGCAAAATTTCCTTCGTTTGTCAGAGGTAATAACATGCGACAGGGAAGGTTCATGTTTATTTCATACATGTCGTCGTCCGAATCTCTGTCAGTTTATTTGGTACCCGTTGTTCAAGCCTCCACTTTTTTCTACCGTAGTCAGTTAATTCCTCCCGTCAGCAAGTGGAACCCCAAGCCCCTCCACTGGATCTTTACAGGTTCTCTCTGGATTAGTTTCTACGAACTCTTTCAAAAGGAATCAGATGTCATCCATCAATAGGGTCTTCCTCACACCCGTGGATGTGGGCCTTAAAGACCTTTCTTGGGCCATTTTTTCTGTGTATGTTTCCTAAAAATTGCGTGTACGTTTCCAGCTACCTTCTCTTGGCTTCTTGTCGGAGTTCAGACTCATAATGTGGAGGAACGCAGAAAGTTGTCATTTTTATGTCGTTTACTGGATAGACTGTAGAAAATATCTAAACTGACCGCTTTTCGGGTGAACGAAAAGAAACCGAGCAGTGGCAGCGAACAAAACGATATATACCATATTCAACTCTTTCTGCACAACAACACAACACGGAATTTCAAGCCAACCACGGTGAAATGTGCGGAACCCTTCAAGTTGATATAATACACCTATTTGTGTTGCTGGGTTTATCGCCACCCCAAGAAGGCCGGCCGATTTCTAGATAACCCAATGAGGTAACACATCGTATCTTGGTTTCAAACCCAACTTGTCGCTCAGACTACGTTAGCTGCAATACGTGACCGACTTCTGTTTTCTTCTCTGTCTGTACGCTTACTAGTGGCAGGCTTCCTAGCAGACATCACCAAAATTCAATAGTCCGTACTATACTAAAGAAAAATGCGTCTTATTAGAGGTTCATTTTCAAAGTTAAATGTATTCGCCTTAAAATTGAATTACGAATAGGTTCTTTGGTCACATTTATATCTCATAAAGGAATTCGGTTTAATCAGTCTGGTTAAGGACTTCGAAACGCTAATCAGAGAAGCAATTCGCACAACACGATGATGCTAGGTCTTCGGCAACTTGTCGATATTATGCGTCCGTTTCACTCCAAGAATGGACAGCGGGACGAGCATACTCTGATAGAAGTGGACTGTATTCCATTGAGTCATTTCACTTCATTGTCATTCCTACGCACACCGAGTGTGGGTCGGTCTTCGGTAAACACTATCTGTACCTTGAAACTTCATTCGATAATGGTTTTATCCAGCTTCTCTGAAAGCAGTACGACATTGCCAGCAGGAAAGTAAAGTGCCATAATTTCACAAGCGTTTGTGCGCGTGCAGATTTCATGTAAATTTCTCTCTTCTAAGGGTGACTGGGTGCATTTCTGTGAGATGTTGTCACTCAAGGAACTATGATGATGTTGGCCAACCCGATGAATAAAGTCGGCAGGTATTGGTTGCTGGTTTTCAGTCTCTGTGGTCACCCAATTAATTGATTGGGAACTCAATCTGACCTGACAGTCTACCAATGTCACTGGATTATGTGCATTAACGTTATTGCTAACTGTTTTAGTTCATCTTATTTTGTGCGGCTTTTATTCTCGCTCACTTCTGAACTACTGCTCGTCACTTATCGTGAACGACTTCCAGAGCCTCAGTAACATGTGTTCCGTCTATCGTCAGGCTGCCTGAATTGTTAGCATGGGACAGTACATGACAGTACATGTCAGCTTATTCATAAGTAGTCGTGGATTTGCTTGGTGGTAATTGAACGCCACTCATATTTGATTGCAACTCTTACATTCAATTAGACTTTCAAAATAATCTGTTTAGAAAGTGAGAGTTTCATCTGACTGTTCAGTCAAACTTTTAACCTCGTGTTCGGTATGCTCCCTCTGTTATATGCCAATGTAGATCAGCAATAAGTGAGGTGGATTTTCAGCCTTTTACTTACTCTTATGTTCAGCAAACCAGGGATAGTTAAATCTGTGAACGCTGCGGTTTCCTGCTGATCAAACACCAGTGACCTGAGTCGTCTGTAGTCTATCGAATTAAACGCTGCATGTTACGTAATTGCTTCATGCGATGAATCGACATGTAATTTTTAACATACAAATATATTGGTAAGCAGCAAAGAATGTTTGTTGATATAAGTTGAACACTGTTGATGATCGCAGGTGTCGCATTCTCACGGCTTTTTTTTAGCTAGCCGCTTTCGAGAAGAAACTTCATACTCGAGTTTCCTTCTTGTTAGAGCTCCTCAGCAGTAGAATGTGGTTGAGCACTTGCACGTGGTAGATCGGTTGCATCTACTGTGAGGTCAGTGATATTGTGGTCGAAATGCTTATATCTTGAAAGCGTGCTCAGAGTTCGGATTCATTCCTTGGCAAAGATACGCACAACTGTGAAGCTTTATCCAAGGGCTTGCTGAAGAGTTTATGCAAATGCGAAAGCTGCAAGCAATTGTGATTCGTGTTCATTTTATGCTACAAATATGGTTATTAACCTGGTGATTTGATCTCAGCAACTCTCTTGTTGCCGTTGTCTTGCTCTTAACGTTCCTCACCGGTATAATGACAGCTACAGTCAGCGTTAAGTGAAAAGCTGTTTGATTCAGTTTCGTTGACACCTCAAGGATAAAAGGGCTGTTCGTGTTGATATGTGGCTCAGTAAAAAAATCACATACTAGTAAGTCTGGTTATGTTCGTATGAATGCATGGTGATGATGTAGAGTTGCAGTTGAAAAAGTTCAACTTAAGTTAACAGATCGTTTTAAATGGAATTTTGAACAAAACGTTTCACATGCTCTCAGTTGATGAATCATAATGAAATCAGCATATTGTCTGTTGAATACCTCACAGCAACCTGATAAATATTTCATAAGTCTAACGTGGAGTATAAAATACATCGAGGGCCAATACGGAAATGCCGGAGGTAAACGGTAAATGCATTGAAAAAGCACATTACATTGAAAGGCGTGAGGTGAGAAGACACGTGGGACATCGATCATGGAACAATTTCGCACTGACCTCATAGAAGGCGTTACTAACCCGAAGAAAGAGGTCATATTTACCCTGAGATATTCAATAGAAATATCGCAGATAGTATAATTTATTGAGCTGATTGATATTATGAGCGGGTTAACAACGCCAGATTACTGTAACCAATCCTTGGCATCATTCGAATCGTAAAACTTCTGATCGTTAAATTCTCCAGAATTACTTACTGCAATTTTAATGAATGTTGCAAATATGTCATGCTATTTCCGGTTTCCTTAGCAAACCCGTAATTAGTTGATAGGGAAGAAGAAAAGAAGTAGACGATGATAGTGATATCCGTTATGACGGTGATGACACGCACTGTTTTCATCATTCCTATTTTGTACTATCTTCAGCTTGTAAGTAGTTGCTCTTGTATTTAGTCTGCTGAATTTCTATTTACGTTTTCTTTCATCCGTTTCTATTCGCCTGCATTCACCCTTCTCATCATCAGCGTGTTCAATCGGATCATGATAACTTGTCAAACCAACACAAGATCCTCAAACAACAATTAGAACAAGAAACTTTATTACGAACAGAGCTGGAAAATCGTATTCTAACACTCACAGAACAATTGGCATTCAAAGATAAATTACTGAAAAAGGTCAGTTCTCTTTTTCGCAATAGTCTGCTTTCATTTTTTCTTGGGAACATTTTTGTTTTTGGCCTGATTTAATTGTATTCTGTTGTATACTGCCATAGTGAAGTTAACCGATTGAGTCCCTACTGTCCGTAAATGTATTTGCAGATACCGGCATCTTACACGCTCAGTTATGTAAATGAGAGATGGATGTGATTGCGAAAAGAGACATTGGCATGACCATATTATATGAAGATGTTGGCTTCATTTCTGTACTGCCTGTGTTTCGAGTAAAGTATAATTGCAGCCATAAATGCCTTCTATTCAAGATTGTGAGCTAAACCGTGATCCACCAGTAGCTTGCGAATTGTCGCACGTAAGTTTCCATCGATAAGACAGAACCCTCCGCACTCGGTTCCTGGATTTACTTTATTGTAGTTCTGTACTTCCGTTTAGCAGTTCAGTGAAAAAAAAAACAGGAATAACTCTTTGAACGTAACGTAAACCCAGTATGCACGCATTCTCATATTTGTTCCATTGGTCGGCCATTTCATTTCTTCCCTATAATCATCTGAATTAATCATCCTTGCCAGTTGCTGTTTTTATTTATGTGCCTTCAACTTTTTGTGCAGTTTTATTGTCGTGTATCCAGTAGGTGTTTCTCATTTTAACATATTCACTTAGCGCGATTCGAATGTCGAGACTACCGTTGCTATGACAATTCAATCAATCCGAGTTCCGGCGCGTGTCAGCGAGATTTTTCTTGTACGCATTGCCGGTTGTAACATGCATACGCTCAAATCCGGTTCCAGTTTCTCGGTGTGCTCATACCTACCACCTGTCCGGTAATCGGTCATTCACCTAATGTATGATTTACACTAACTACGCAGGAAAAGTTGGCGACTGTCGAAGAATATATAATCGAGCTCTTAGTCACTTATAGAAGTTCTGTTTGATATTCACTGACTTGAGAACATACATGAGTAAGCCATGAACTGCCTAATTTGTAATTTGACATATGACACAGTGGCACAGGTGGGTAACCGAGTCTAAAAGTGAAATTTCCGAGCTCTTGGCATGGCTTCGTAGCTCAGTTGGTAGAGCGCTTGCCGCGTTGAGGCATGGTGTTTCTGTCGCTGGTTCGAATCCAGCCGAAGCTCTGACTTTTCACAATTGGATCTCATCTAAAATCATAAATCTGTCACACTACCTATTAGTAATACCTAGTTTATGTTGTCACTTAGCTTAACGGTTGCGGTGTTGACCTTTGTGAGTATTTTAACACCCTTTTAATCGCTGAAGAAATGTTCAAGTTCA
The DNA here is from genome assembly GCA_014338405.1 of Paragonimus skrjabini miyazakii. Taxonomy (NCBI): domain Eukaryota; kingdom Metazoa; phylum Platyhelminthes; class Trematoda; order Plagiorchiida; family Troglotrematidae; genus Paragonimus; species Paragonimus skrjabini miyazakii. The sequence goes on from JTDE01002650.1 coordinate 34,383, forward strand.
GTGACTTATGTGAAAGTTGAACTGGTCCATCACCAGTACTTAATCTGTGCTATCCGTAGTGCTCCCCGTGTGGACTGTCGTCTACTTCCTGGTTCTTAATGCCTACCGGATTTTTCATCTGTATGTTGGATCGTTCGTGGTACCAGCAGTTTCTTTTCGTCAAGCCCTACAAGGTTGCATACTTGTAATAATCTTTCCAGGGTTTACTATTTTTGATCTGCAACTTTTATCATGCGATCGGATTGTATCTGTGATTCACGCAACTAAGTTTGTGGTTTTCGTCTTTTGAGTTGACCATTTACAAATGTCGCGGTTTAGGTTACGGACCCGTGCCGCCGTCTATCACGTGGATGTTGTCCATTCTTTCTCTGTACACAATTAGTAAGAGAGTAGTCAAATGCGTGGCGTTTCACACTCTGTCCAGTAGCACTTTACTGTGTCTCTATGGATGCATAAATCCATGGTTAACTCTTATGGTACAACATAATCTATGACGACACTGATACTGAGTAAGGTGTCTGGTATACTCATACACACATGCATTCTTTTTTTGCTCCTAGTTGTTTTACGTTGATAGCGGTTCATGTCAGTAAGAAACGGAGTAGAACCAGTTTTTAGGTGAAGTGTGCTTAACGTTGTGCTGTGCACACTCACGTGAACCTGGAGACCTCCTGGAAAAGCTGGACGTCGCGTCATTCAGTATTGTTGGGTTTTACATCTAGTTGTTGTTACTCGCCCAACTGTGCGAGTTCAGTCTGTTTGCTTATTTCATTGGTCTGTGTTTCTTGGACTGCATTTCCCGCAGTCGGAGACTTGATGCTCACGTTATCGTTGGTTGTAAACGCTGTATCGTTTAACAGGGTGTTGCAATCACTGGTCTGCTATTACCCAGACCAATCATCTTGACGCAGGTCTGTTAGTAAAAATATATCACAGCGACGTATCGACCATCCTGTGGCGCGTGGGCTTATCGTTCGTATCAAGGAACCCTACAAAGTTTAACGTGTGACCACTATCAAATCACAGAGTCACCGATTGGTCGAACAGTATCATTGGTTGGATCGTTCACTTCCGTGATTGAGTGAACAGACGTATTACACCCAATGAATCCAACCAGACAATGAGCCAATGAAAATTAATCATATTGAAAATTTAATGTTTTCGTTTTCTAACATAAATACACCTTTACTCCATTCCTTAGGTTAGATGTTGATCTGTTTTGGAGGGCCGCGTAGCATGCACAACTTTCCGAATCGGATTATTTACCTGTCACTAGAGTCTAATACAAGTACTTGCAGATTACAGTCGCGGCGCAGTTGGAATCCACTAACATTGCTTTCCCTTCATGTCTCGTGTTTGTTGCATAATTTTCGGTCGCTCTCAAGTGTGTTTGACTGAATGAAGCTGTCCGAAGGAACCAGACAATTTTCGTCCTACGGAACTTGTTGTTACATGTAAACTCACTAATTGGCCCTACGTCTCTGTTGACCTGCTTCGTTTATTCCACAGGAACGTGACACATTTGCCACGGAAACTTTGCATGTTCACTTGAAGGCTGTCAGTCAGGAGGCGGAGAAGTATCGTGTGAAGCTAAAGAACAAACTTGATGAGCTCCGAAAAGAGATGTCTAATCAATTGAAGGACCTAATGTCGAAAATGGAGAAGAATATGGAGGTTAGTGATTCAGGCTTTCCAGTGTATTTTCGTGGGTTTTGTCTCGATACTTCAGCGCTTCATGCTTACTTTGTAATTCAGGGGTGTTGTTTTTGTCACTTGTATATTTTGATCGAACTGTTGCCGGACGTTTGCATCCAACTGTGGTTGTCTGATTTAAGTTGAAACGGTTTTGAAATACTGTTTGTCTCTTTTTGAAGTTGTTTGATTGACGTCTTGTAT
>JTDE01002650.1:52694-98318 GCA_014338405.1 Paragonimus skrjabini miyazakii
AAACAGTGAGTGACACTACCTGCACTGGCGACAGTTCTTGTCCATTCATTCATTGATATATGCACCGGTTGACCCTTGTTGTCGTCTCTGCTATCTCATATGATGTATCCATATTGAACAACGGTGTATATGAATGTAGAACATGAGCCAAACTTACACGCAGATGTCGTTTTTATATACCTCTTCCAGTCGGTGTGCTTCGTTCAACCAGCTTTTCGTACCTAATCCTCTTAAGCCCTATATGGATCCCATGCATCTGTTTCATATAGGGTTTAGACAGCTCTTTCACAGTAGCAGCACCTAATTATAATCAAACTCGCTTGCGTTATTACGTTGTTTTATTGGACCCATACAATTCAACCCGAAGCTAACAAAAGATGTACCCAACTACATTTCTTTCAGCTGTCGTTTGAGTCCCTCAGAACGGCGCCTTACCGGCAAGTCGTTAGTCAAAAAGAACGTGAAGAAAAGGCCTCTTTTGACAGTCGAAAGCGATGTAGATTTGGATGCATCCAGTACCAAGACAGAGGTCGGTTCTGCCGAAGGTGTTGAACAACGGCGGCAACTGTTCCAACGTCCCTTGTCCGATTCTGCTATAAGAATCACGTGTTCTTCGAACGGTTCAATCCATTTCACTAGTGCTGATCCATCCGATGGTCTCGTGCGAATTTTCAATGCCAGTGATGAGGTGGGTGTTTCCGATGGTTCCTGTGTCATTTGGCTTTGCGCTTCTCGCGGGATGGATTTTCATTCTTTCACAGTGTGGAGTGTAAGCCATCCGAACTGAACAGCCATAACTCCCAGACAGTGTAGTCGACGTCAGTTTGGAAAAAAAACTGATTCACTTTGGTCGTTACTTCATAAATAAGACAGTTTATGTAAAGGTGGTTCTGGATGGTGAACGGCGGAAAAATGAGACCGAGTGCATTCAAATAAATGTGTGTACTTTGATTTAGTTGTGAATGCAGCAATTCATTAAGAAAAATCCGAACCAGGTGCGACGTACATCCGTTTTACAGGCTTGGTAAAATAATTTGTTTTAAGAATATAAGAGTCGTAAGCTAATGACCATTTATAATAAAGTGCTTGAAAAGGTGTTTCTTACATTTGTTGTGCTTTTTTTAATTGTACAGTGTACTACGAATATGTATTGCCGCATTTCTAAATATGCATTCGTCTGTGCCGTAGCCATTCTTCCGGAATGTTACGAGATAATCCGTGTTTTTTCTGAATGCTTCAGACATTGTCTTTGGCGTTGTTTATGAAAATATGACAATTTCTGTCTGCACGTTCTTTTATCTGTGGACGCTCTTTTTTCGAACTCCCTAAACTGGGAGGCTACCATTTTTTTAAACGTAGTCTGTACGATTCATTGTTTTTAAGATTGATCATTTTCAGCCGTCGGCTTGTAGTTTAAAATGTAAGCTACCTTTCATAATTCAAGACAGTTAGAGGTCTTCTTGGCTGTTTGTATACTAATTTGCTTTCTTCCTTTCTTACAAGAATTTTTCTGTTATATTGATGTTAAAATGAGTGGTTTTTTTCTTTTCTAGTCATTTTAGCTTAGTGCTTTGTGATCTAGTAAAATACGTCTTACTTGCGTAAACACAGATGGTGTTAAATTTTCATTGAAAAACATGTTCATTGAAAACTTACAAATCAGTCGATCTTAGATTAGAAGTCAAAATTAATTTCCAAATAATGCGTTCGGGTAACTTTAGAATTAAAGCGTAGCTAATCAATTTGATCTTGAATCCTGGTGGGTGGAACCACTTCGACAAATCGGTTGGGTAAACTTCCGACAGGTGTCTGTAGTACGTTTGAACACATACTTCTGCTTGCTCACTTCAAAGCCACTGCCAATGAGGCTGTTCATTTTTATTTATCTGGCGTTCCCATATACTTGACCAGCCAGTAACTTTCCTCACAGATTCTGTATGGATTTAATTTCATGACCACTATAAAAATCAACTTTTTCAATGAAGTTACCATAACTTCAAAATATAAAGCTCATGAGTTAGGACACTGTCCTACTGGAAAGTTACATTATGGTACATATTAAAAAAAGCGAAATCCAATCAAAAGGGTTTCGGCCTCTGAACTAAGGACTCTGCATCTTGATTATCCTTATCTGATCAGCATACTTGCTGTCACACACGCAGTCAGTGGTCGCCTACAGTTTGCACGAACATTCACAGTTTCTCCTTCCAGATATCACGATTATTACCTCTGTATTCATCAGACCCTTCTAGATTATTTTTTTTGTCGTCCTTGGGCAAAAGAATTGTTATCGTTGATTTGAAACTGTACAACCTTCAGCCCATTACTATTATTGCTATTGTTTTCAACTTTCGAATAATGCTATTTCTGCCGCCATTTTACCAAGACGATTTACTTCATTTTTCCTCATATCAATGGCGGTTCTTATGCTGGTCTACCTCTGGCTGCTTTGAAGGGTGATCATGTTACTCACCGTTTGTTTCTCTTTAAGAGGACTACTAGTCGTCCGTCGTTCTTGCATGCGCTCAGAACAAGATTCCTTGTGTTTCTCTAATCTTTTGTCAATCGCTCGTGTGTTCAGTTGCAACTGGGATGCTACACTTCTTTTCCGAATCCATCAGTTCAACTCCTTTCGGTTGAATGTGGACAGGAAAAACGCAAAAGTTATTGCTAGGTTTACGATGTTGAACCCAACTGACAACACAATCCAGTAACTATACTGTCAATTGCGTAATGGCACATCCGATATAAAAAGCACCAGACATCTATGTGACAAGCTAACATTGAGCCGGCTTTGCAGACTGAGGATGTCATATCAAATTGGGGTAGCCACACAATTTCCTCCCTTCTATTTTTTAAAATCTCATTTTATAATACTTTTTCTGTGGCATCTAGTTAAACAAACTTAAGCTTACTGCTTCTGAACAAGATTTGGTCACTTTTTACCAGAATCAGTTGCTGGTGATCTGATAATATAGATTATTTTGTATAACTTTATGTTGAGTTGAATACGATTGTGCTCAACAAGAACCAAACGGCGTAGTTACTTTCTCACGTTCACTTAGAATCCAGTCAACCAGACAAATCAAAAATTGAATGTTGTTTTACACTTGTTCTGGCTCCATCTGTTTATCGCGCATAACTGTGGACACAACGTTTTCGTATTCTGTAAACTAGCATAAAAACAGTTAGATCTAACCTTCTTATTGGAAATTCCACCTTATCACGACAGATGCTCCAAAGATCCAGACAAAGTAATGTCTTTTATCAGAAATTCGTGATAACCAGTCCTGAACAGTGGAGAGAGCAAATGTACTTGAACACATCGACTGGGTTGGTGGAATGGAGGGAGACTTATGGCGCCTATCCTTGACAGACATTTTTCTATCCATGGTGGGACCATCCTTGATATAGAGATCACATCAGCTTGTTATTCAAAGTAATTCCAGTATACTTTACACAAAGAAGCATAAACAATAGTTCGGCTGCTGATTGTTGAGATGGGCAAACTTTCAAAGTTCCTTATGCCGACTGCTTTTGCCAAATCAAAGCATATTTGTTGATAATGTAGCGAAAAGGCGTTCAGTAAAGCACAATCTTTATTGCCCAACTCGCTAGTTCACATGCTTCGTGCGCACTCGCGTTTATGAGTCAACATTCCAGTCCACAACACCCCCAGGTTTCCGTTCACGCGTCGTGTGCACTTCTACCCGGTTTAGGTGTGTGATTGGCGCCTTCTACCCGGGGGTTTTCTGCCTGCTATTCCTCGTCCGTTGATCCGATTTCCTTGAGCCGTAGCTTGTCCGATCGCTCGTGCTGTCCTCTGTCTATCTACTGTAGGCTTTGAACGTACTCTACAGCCGTGTCGAGATATTCCTGAGAGTGTTGAAATAATCATGCCTTCAATTTGGCCATTCATTCTATTTTGGCTGCCACGTCTCGCCCGTTGGTCCGATCCGGTCAAGCGACGACTCATCCGGTCGCCCACGCCGTTTTCCATCCGCTCACCGTGGGTTTTTGAACGCACCTCCCCTATGTTGGGGTATTCCGCCGAGAGTTGGAATGCTTGTACTTCCTGCCTGACAGTCTCCCACAATAAGTTCAGAAATGTGAGGAGCTCATCTAGGAGAATCTTTTCAATTTGGACACACTGTTCAATAAAGTGGTCGAAGAAACCGGAATTGGATTTTGGGCACCTGAAACTACATCATGTATCTTATGAATTCATAAAGGTTTTTCTCCTACATTTTTATAAATAGCAAACAATGTCAAAACTCTACTCAACAGATCACGTAATTGTTACATGTCAACGGAAAAATGTTGCATTCTTACTATTTAAGATACGACGTTTCATCTGGACCGTGCGGAATAAATTGAATAGTCCTAGAGATCGCTTCCAGATTGCAAAATGTGACCATCAGATTGAGACGTTCTTCTCTCCTACAGGCAGCCCGATTAAAGCTAGATCGTTCCACTTACATGGATCATCTTTAACCCTTCCCATCCGTATAATCAGCGATTATTCTGGTTGTATCTTCTATAATTCGGAAACGTGGCTTGTTCGCTGCGTTTGATCTCCTTCGTTTCCGGCACCTAGTCCACATCAAGTACGACAACTGTGTATTCAACGTTGCCTTTTGCCAACGTAAATTTCGTCTAATTCCAGAACTCTCGAGCGTTCAGTAGAACGACACTAATATAATCTGGGAGTATTTTTGTTTCTTACTTCGCATATTATCGAAGTGTTGAACATACTGTGCATTATTAATCGAATCCATCATTCCTTAGGAGTGTCTGACAACAAAGTTATGATCTTTACTGCTACCTTAAGGAACTGCACTGCATATCGTTGATGGGAAACACTGACTTCCGGTGTTGCAGCTATCCGCTAGTTCATCTAGTTGTTCCTAGCTGCTCCTATTTCCCTCAGATTTTTTTGTTGAGATTTCCTCGGTCACTTTTGCTGTGAACAGCCACTTGATCCTTATTCGGTTGAGCCAAAGGTCGGTCAGGTTTAGTTATTTTCTAACACTCCTCATCGCAAGTCTAATAAAAGTTTTACTCCTTGTACCACGTTATCTGTCGTAACCTTTTCATTTGTCGGTTCATATTGATCCTCCACGCAGACTGTAAATCTGGGTAACTGGCGCTTGCAGTTCGAACCTACTAAACCCGGAGCGACGGACTCCACGGTCTTACATGTTTTTCCTGAAACTCAACAGTTAAAACCGCATTCGGAGCTCCAGGTAAGCGAGTTATCCGGGTGATTACTTTTATCAATGTTACTCGCTAAACTTTGTGCAGTCAAATAAGACAAACTTCTCACTCTAGGAAACGTTCACCTCCAGTGAACACGATGGGTTTGCTGTCTGTTTATGTTTGACTACTTTATCCACAATTTCGTCGTTTGAATTGCATCTTCAGGATGTGTTTTCTGTACCTAATTTTCTGATCAGCAATTATGCTCTGAATTGCCGGGTTATAGGATGTATTTTTATATAATTATTGAGCAATATCCTGCATGACCGGCTTTTATTGTTTGTATTGCATTGCATAGATTCTCACAAGTTATTGTACTCTATCAATACCTTTCTCCAACCTCTTTCACCCGAATTTTATGGACTTTGTTTTATAAGTTACTTGCTTCCCGCGTTTAATCACTTCGCTCAGTACTAAAACACTTGTCTGGATTTTAGCAATTAGCCTCGCAATGTTACAAAACAATGTTTCCTTCGAATGTAACCAATTAGAGGTCACAAATATAAACTTGTTGAATGTATCCGGTACCGTTTTATTGCTTATTTGTTGGTGCATGTAGATTTTATGAAAATAAATCAGTAGTGAAGGTTCAGGAATTTAGGTTATTTCAAAATTGAACGCTACCCACACTTAATCGTGGCCTTCGCATTCATATAAGCCTTTGTGCTAGCCCACTTTGAAAGGAAGCACTAGACTCGAGTTTCGCTCTTATTAGAGCTTATCAGTAGTGCATATCCTTGTCCAGATCGGAGTTTGCACTCTGACCCTCGTGCTTGTGAGACTAGCGTGTTAACCACAACGCCAGCAACCTCACAATAGGCATGACCGAATAATCAAATCCAAACGCTCAACCACAGCCTTGTATGAATAGTGTTCAGCTTGCCCGATCATTTCGAAAGGGGAATAGAAAGAATCACTCTGTTCTTTCCAATCGATAACCCCGTGATCAGGACATCTCAGTTAGGTTGAAGTTATCATCTTCATTGAACCAACTGAGCATGGTTTGAATCAGGAGTGAAGATTCGGGGATTTAGTTTAATTCCAAATTGTTCATTAAAGTGTTGATTAGGTATATCGCTCACACACTAGGGGATGTACGACAAGCAACTATTTATTATTGTGGTTAATGTTCAGTACCATAAGAAACACTTCAATTGCTAATAATTAGTTGCGAGTTTTGGTTGTAATAGGTTGAACATCACTCACGGTTAATTGCAGGTTTAACATTTCCGTAGATTTTTCAGTCGGCCATTCTTGAAAAGAAGAACCCCACTCGGGTTTTGTTTCTGTTAGTGACCGTCTGTAGCACATATGCGTGAAAAGTCTATGGAGATGCGAAAGCAACAATCACTTGTGAATGATGTTCAACTTATAGCAATACAATAAGCTTCTCGCAGGATTAAGGAGCAGCCTCATTGGGGCGTAGCAGCCGATTGTTGATCACTACATAACTGTCCGAAATAAGGCAGCAGCGTTGACTCAGTGGTCTGGCTCATTTGACTAGGCGGCTTGATTGTTCTGCGTTCACTAATTGGTTGTTGTATCATCTTGGCTTTTGATGTGTTTGTCTCTTTGTGCCGCAGAGGTTAATGACCGTGTCATTGTATGCACATTTTATCTTGCTCCAAACGGTAAGTAATATACGGCTTTGAAGTTAAGCCTTATGTTTGTGTGTAATCGCCAGCGACATCAAATGGGATCCGTATTTCTCACATTCCGCTCTTCTTTCCCTCTGTTGGTTGCATAACTACCCGTTTAAATTTCAGATTCATTTGTGCTCATCCTCGGGTGGCCAAGCTGATCAAATATCTCCTTTACAGAAAAGGCGTCGTTTACCCAGTCCCGTTCTGTATGTGATCACCGATGCCCAAATCTGGCAGCCGTACGATTCGGCCATCAAATTGAAAGATTCAGAGAATGTGGTGAGTTAAACTGCCAGACAATCTTTGTAGGTAGTGGAGTATGTGTCCTGTCGTTACACCGATGTTGATAAGTAAACGACAGTTTGTTTTGTCTATGCTCTCGCGATATATAGATATGTCAGTGATCTGGAGGCAGTTGTACCTTCACGTAGTTGTCACCTTTGTTTGGTATTCTGTATATATTTTTCAGCTATTCTCCGCACTTTTTGTTCGCCGCGAATCGTCTTCCGCATCTCGTGGTCGATTGTCGATGACCGCAGTTTCTGTTTTCCCTAAAAAGTATTAGCAACATGTGCCCAAGTTACCATCACAGCGCTTTTTTTTGTTGTCTTGCAAAACAGTATACGTCACTTGTCCCCACACATCTGTCCGTAGCCTGTTCGTCCATTTGTCACTGTGGCTTCTGTGGACTCGCAACACGATCACCGCCCACGGCTGCACTTTGCGCTTTCGAGACTGGTGCATTTTCGTTTGTGTGTAGGTGGCTAATTGACATGCGTGAGCGTTGTGTATCAGTGGACCGGTAAACCACATACAACCCACGTGCTAGCTTCTTACTGGGTTTGTCTACCAGTTACGTTTAGAATTAGCGACCCTCTCCTTACTGATGCTGATTGGACTATACACACCTCCATTATCGAGCTGTGCTTACTTTGGTGGTCGGTCGGTTCATATTCACGTACTTCCATGCAATGATGGTTTAACACAGGAACCATAGGAATTTTTTTGCGATTTGCGTCTTTTAAATTTTCCGTTTGTTGGCGCACGTTTTTAGATAACGTTGATTTCAATCAACACATAATGTATCCTATTGTCGAGTACGTTCGTGGTATACTTATGGCATACTCCAGTGAGTTTCAGTGTGTGTTTCTTATGAGATTTGCTACTGCATATGCACTTACACTTCGACGCATTCTCCATCCTGGCGATCAATCTTACTTTACTTTCTGTCATTCAGGAGCTTCCTGGTGCGTTTACGTGTGTTAGACTACGAGACGAACCTTTCCCCCATTAACGGCAGGGTCACAGGTTCATTGACGAATTCGAAACTGTAGACAATCGACAAAGCGTTTCGAATGGCTTGTCTGTGTGTCATTACTCCACTTCCGACTAAAATAACTTGGGGTGACTAATACATAGGGTATTAAACCAACTTGGGCACATCCTTCTTCACTTGTGAATTATGTATTCAAACACAACAAGCTGGTGTTTAGCTGCAGGGGTTTTTCCGCAGAAAGTCTGATTAAGGCGATAGACTAAGCTGTTGATAATTTATCATGGTCATCATTTAACACTCACAGTGAGCTGATGATTTGCACATCTCCTCGGTTGTGTAACTCAATACGTGATTTGGTAGGGGGTGGGGCGTGAAGTTTACACCAATCGCTGAACCTCAACTTCGGTCTACATTTGTTGCTATCCTCCTTGTACAGTTGGGGTAGCATTTTATTTGGCTACCGATTGATTACTTGGTATAGGGTAAAGTTCCTGGTGAGATACTGAAAAACCACGAACCATAGCATCGGTTATTCTATTCCATTGCGGTCCTTATTTATAAACTAAACGCCAGTCTACTACATCAGCAAAAGAGCGTTTTGTATTTAACTCGTAATCTCAGTTTCACCAACTTGAGCAGAGAGACTGCATTCCACTACTTGGAACGTTTTCAAAGACGTTTTATTCAGTTTTATTATGGAGTCTATCCTCATCTCGGTTAGAGTCCACTTTTCGGTAGTCACAGACAAGTTAGAAACGCAACTCTTGTAGGCATCGAGCTGTAACACTCGGCACTTGACAGTTATGCGTTTATTTTTAACCAACTCCTTGGCTATTTTCTCTGGAGGTTATATTTCACAAGCTGTTCATCCGGGCACTGTGCACTAATGTCTGGAAGTTGTGGTGAGTGTTTGGTGCTCATTCAGCGTTTGATTTTGATAGTCGTGGTCTACTTAAAAACCTCGCCGTTACTCGGTTATCTCACGGGATCACTTTTATCGTTCATTTTGTTCTGCACATGTGCGTGGTCATGAACTTGGCGTGTAAGCTGTACAGTCTACGAGTGGCCACATGTTATCATGCATACCTCGATCACAATGCCCATTTTGATCGTGAGCTGTGACAATATTTCCGTACTACGTGATATGAACACACGTAACTCTGCTACTACGACTAGTAAGGCACCACCCCAAACTTGGTGGGTGATAGGTCAGATCGCTTCATTATTTTCCAAGTTATCCCATTGGCTTACGGTAGATGACAATGAAGGACCAAATCTTCATGTCAACAAGGTCGTTTGTTGATTCCATCATTCCATTCTGTGTCGGGTGTTGTTATTTCATTTGCTCAGTTGGTTATCTCGAGACAACCGAAGTGGTCACGGTTGGGGTATTTCGTTTTGCGTCGTCTCTTTAGAAGAAGTTCGTCTGATCACTAGAAACACCTCGGCCTTTTTGTTGATCGTGAAGCAAATGAGCATGGCATTGCCTAGTCAACCTTGTCTTGTAATCAGCGTTTATTTTCCATGATGCGAAAATATGTGAATACCTGATGTAGTTATTCTGAAAACGTTTGTTTGTCAAGCCATATTTTTTTGATGACCTAATGAGAATCTCCACATCGAGTGAAACCTTTTGAATAAAAATTAGAAAGGTGTTCAGGTCAAAAATGAAGTTGTAATTAAAATCCTATTGGTAAATACTAAAAGATTTTGGTTGATATTACTTAAACACTACTCACGGTCGATCACAACGTGGAACTTACTAAAAACTGGAGTTTCGTTCTTATAGTGACTTGTCAGTGGTGCATATTCGTGTTACAGCCATAGTATGAACTCCGGCCACGCTTTCTTAAAGCAAATAACTGCGTCATTGACCTTTCACTTGATACGACCTAATTATCGTATACTACTACTCAGTCACATTCGTTTATGAGTAGTACTGAGATCACCCCCAGCGGAGACGGGAATTATCCTCCTAACCCAAATTGGTAACCCCACAGTTATGGGAAATCCTAATCGCGGAAATTGCACTGATACAATCTCTTCTATCTTCTGTGATAACTTCTGGCTTATTATCAAGTATTATTTTAGTAGTAACCCACATACCCAGATAATTTCCAAAAGACGTTTGTATCTCATTTGTCGATTGAAAGTAGACTCGCGGTTCGGTTTCTAAATATAATCCACCTGTACAAACCAAAAACGAAATATCATCTCTCATTTGTTTCGGTCCAACTTACTCACAAACTTATTTTCAATTTTTTCAATTTCTCCTTGTTACAATAGCTGCCATTGATCCCATCAGTAGACTAGGAAATGATAACATGGCTGACTGAATAGAGCAGTGCGTTGCAGTAACCTGACTGCTTGAATGCACTGCAGCGATCGATCCGAGCGTTGCTTTACGTATATTTTGCCCTCTTATTTAGGTTCGAGCGATTTGCGAAATAAAACCGCTTGCCTCATCTTCGTTGGGCGTCGGTGGTCTTCGTCGTTCTAACCATGGAAATTCGGTGGTTAGCTCCTTCCGCGTTACGTGCACAGCCGACGGAAACATGCACTTTGAGACTGTCGAATTGGGTGACGGAATGCTTTACCTTTGCAACGCAAGTAACGAGGTAAGCTTAAGCATACTAGTTGATTGCCAATTTAATTTCCGTGAGGTGGGATGACCACGTCAACAGCACGCAAAACTTAGGGCATATGATTACTTGATCAAATAACACAAATGCACAATATATGATGATTAGGTCACTTGCCTTACATTCCGGCTGGGCGTTTATCACACCAGACCCCGTCCTCCAACACCACAAACCATTGTTGAAGATAACGAGGTGGTCGGACAGCGACGTTGTTCCTGGCTGTTGCATTGAACAGGTGAACACCAACTTGAACCACAACACAGTCCGATCAAGCTCTTGGTGCTGGTGATTAAACAATAGAAGGAATGATGAAATTAAGTACGTATGCAAATGTTTTGGTGAGCGAAGTGCTATTAGCTACTGGTTATGTAATGGAGCACATTTGACGATGTTCTGGAGTGTATACAACTTACACATGGAAAGGTTAATGATCGTCGCACTTAAGTGGTGTTAAACAAGTGATTTGAACTGTCAGGGAAGAGACACAAAACTCACGTCATTTCATCTGCATTTAAACGGTACAAAGATGGAAAGCCACCAGAGAAAGAATTCTTAATAGGAACATGGTTACTGTAATAGTCATGCGGTCTATTTAAATAGGCGTAGGCTAATTGGACCCATTTTCTTGTGGTTGTTTTATTGGACGCAGCAGACGACTGACGACTTTGCATTTTTGAGACCGCCGCGTGGTCTCCACTGTATGCAGTTTTTGTTGGTTGCTAATATTCTCATTGGGCTTTACAAAATCCATCACGTATCTGATTACTTGACGTTTTATACGGCGTATAGTATGTTTGTTATACCTTCAGTTAGGCGTTGGCATCACACGAACTAAAAGTGGCTGTAACACCAATAACACATGAGCAAAAGCTGTTTCAAGGCCACCACATAATTCGATATTTTACGGTTTCTGACAGGTTATCCAATCATAAGTGAGCATAGTCCTTCAGAACATACCCTGGAAGCCAGGATACTCTTTGGATCTAAGACGCAACGGAAAAAATCCATCCTTTGAATTTACCTTCTGCACTGACTATTTAACTGCCGTTGCTGCTGCTTCCGGATGTATCATTTCTGTGTGGAAGGCTGATCAGGTGGTGCAACCGATGAGTCGTAGTTCGTATAACATGTCCTAGTCACCATAGCTTGCGTTTAGTTATTTATTTCATGTGTAATAACATAAAAAATAAATCGATGTAGATTCAGTAAAACGGAGAAAGACACCTTCTGTATCAGTCAACTGTTTCAATTGGAAATGGTACGTAACACGAATTTTATTTTTCATTAAGCACGATAGCGCCTAACTGTTTACACTTGAACTGAACTGCCGTCGTTAAAGGATAAGATCTGCTGTCATTAGCTACCCAATTCGTGATGTTACACACATTTTTGTCCTGGCGGATATGATTGCGAAGTGGCGTGAAGACGCTCTATCTCAGTAGATCGGTTCGTGTGTTACTCTGATCAGAAATGTCTCACATTAGCGTGTACAAATTTCTGGTTGGTATGAACTACGTTCCGTTTAACACTGAAACTAATGAACTCGTATTATAAGTTAGTGACTTCCCATGTGTAAGCCGTTGGCACTATCTTCTATTATTGACAAGTACCTATTTAATTACTATATCCGCATATCACATTGTGGGGAAAAGTTTGATAAACCTATAACTGTCATTTCGCTGCTTTGTGTTAGACCTGACAGTTAATATATTGATGTATGCATTTATATGTGGTAAGCATTTTAAGTGAAAATGTTACGGCACTTGGAAGCAATGTAGATTACAGTAGTTTATCAGCCACGGTTCAGCAGTTGTGTTTGTCTTATACATGTTGTACACTTCACCCGTGGCTTGTTTTATTGTTTATGGTATGCTTTATCACACGATCGTGTTCTTGTGTTATTCTGCTATGAGGTTAACCGATCAATTGTTTTAAGTAGACAAAATACCTGTCAATTTTTAAACTTCTTTCAGGCGATGGATTTGAGCAATTGGCATATCAAGTTCAAAACAAAGAATCACGAAGTTTCTCAATCACTGGCACCCAACTCACCATTGGACCCACTATCGAAACTTCGGGTAAGTTTACAGGTCATCTTTTCATTTTTTTTTCCCCTCATCGCAAGGAAACAGTTCTCTCGTTTGTTTGAAACAGACCTCCCTGAATTTACAAACAGAAGGACGTGATCATTTTCCTTTACCTTTACTGCCTGCTATTTCAATCGACGAGCTTACGATTGCTTGGTAATCGCACTGTTACTTTTCAGTTTTAACCTTTCATTTCCTACCTTTTCGAGTGTTGTTATCTACCTCTGCAAAACCAGGTCAACAGCTTAGTGCTGAAGCATTAAATTGGAACATAAAAGTTTTATATTTTGATCATTTCGGTTCTACCTCATCCTGGTGACTGAGTTCAAACCTTTTAACGTCTTTCGACTAATCACATGCTATGCGTCTGTGTGTTCCAGATTTATGTGCTTTGTTCGAGCATTGATCGCGATTCTTCGATCGTACCTCGAGACAAATCCTGCGTGTACATTCTAACCGACGCACCTCTCGAGGAGCATTATAATTCCACGTTCACTTTGTACGACTCGGATGAAAATGTGAGTTAAATTTGTATGTGATTTATGTGGCAGCCCAGTTGGTTGATACATTTTTATCCGTACATGTTCATCCAATGAACTGGAAGCACTCTTATACACTCAACCGTTCAATCGATGTGAGTTGAACACAGTGAGGAAGATACCGTTATTGCTACGATCCGCGAAACCAGCTACCGAAACGGGCGATGGTTTCACACCACTTGTTTGACTTGTGCAAATATCTGTGCAAAAGAAAGGAACAACAAAACCTGATTTATACGTAGATTTACACCTAGCTCCAAAAGTAACGCAGCCAGACCGAACTTTGACGCAAGAAAACATGAAAAAGATTGACCTCTCAAAGGGCCATATTCGAGGGCGTATTAGGGAGCACAGTGCCGGAATACGTCCGTATTGATGTGATCGTTGACCAGTCGGAAAGCCAGAGTGTGAACGGGTCATTCAGGGGCAAGGAGGCGCTAAAATAGACACTAAAAATATTAACAAAAGCTGGAACTGAATTCAAAATTCTGACAGAAGACGAGGCTTTTGACCCTTATGATACCAATGTTCCCTAACAGTTACTTTTATGGACCTTTAAATAGGTAAATGTTTTGCAATCTTCCTTCACTGAGAGTTATCACACATCGGGGTTAGCAGTAGTAATATCTACGAACTGTTTGAACTGAATAATAGAGGACAAACGATAAATTAAGTGGCTGTTACACCATCTAGTGTTTGCTATCAAGCGACGGCGGTACATCACATTATTGTTCACCAATCCCGGCAGTGTTTAACGCTAATCATCGTGGCAATATTATGAAATGCCGCTTTCACCCATTCGGTTCACTTTTCATTTATTGTCGAGATTAAGAAAGCCTTTTTCATTGCACACTGGTACAGGCTCTAGTTAAGCATAATTTGTCATCGAATTTCATTGGTTACACCTTCTGACATCTTATTTTCACTTACAACTCGGTTGTTTGTTTGCAAGGTGTAGTCGCCTTGATGTTGTATGTTTGAATGTAGACGTAGCTATTTTTTAATGGTTAGGTGCCCCTCTCCTGCCTTTTTTCTTCTCTCTTCCTATACAGAGTTTGCTTTTTCCTCTTCGTGGTTGTGTGGCAGTTAAGCATCAGTGTGAGCCACTGATGTATTGCTATCTATGATGATGCTAGCAACCATTTTGTGATCATTGGTTTGGAGCAGACCTGGCAAGAAAGGTCCTCTCTCTCAAACCTACACTAAATCCAATGGAACCAATATACTTGTTGCTTAGATCAGGGAACGGAATTGTATTGCATCATGCTCATTTCCCAGTTCTGTTGGACATACCTTAGACTCGGTTCCTTTTTAGTTGGTCGGTGCGATCTACGAAATTTGTTTATGACTGTTTTCATATTCCCCGCTAATCCGCCTTGTGGTTAGTACGTAACCTGGTTTTTGGTCAGAGTGGACAACCATACTGCTTTTTTTCATAGGGGACTTGGGCTCATTTCAGTGTCCCATTATTGTTTTCTGTATGACTGCCGGGAGGCGTTTGTTTTTTCAAATTACATATTTCGTGCCTCGTATATGTGCTCTTTCACAGGGGCGTTTCTTCTTTTGCAAAGTGCTGTATACAAGTATGTTTTTTTTCTCCCAAATCCGTTGGCAGATAATTGCCAGCGGTAGCTGTTAGCTAATAGTGTGCTGACGTTCCGTGTATAAATGTCTGTGCAAAGGGTGGTTTTGTCATATGTGATGTCTGCGAAAAAGTGGTGCATTGAATATATACAGTTTTTATCAGTTTGGATGGGTTGTGAAATTGTTTGTTAGGGAATACAAACAAGCCATACCGTATTCAGAATAATTGGTTTAAACCAGGAGGTGCTATTCTAAGTTTGTCAAGTTGCAGTGCTCATTGGCTGTGCATTCGTTCTTCTGTTTTATTTCTCCTCTTTCTGTGACACATTCGAACTGTGCAAATAGCATCGCGTTGGTCGTAGACACTGTTTTTTCGATCACTAACAAAGGTATCCTGTTTGTGTGATGATCGTATTTCGTCTGCATTGTGCTTTCAGTTGTATGTCTCTTTGTAGATCGTATTTGGTGTGCGTACATATCCGGTCAATTTTGCGCATCACTAACTCACATTACATGCTTACTCTACAAGCATAGTCGACCGTTCATGAGAGTCATGTTCACATTTAAATCAGAAGGCACAAACTAATCGATGTTTTAATTTAAATAACCAAAACCAATTGAGAAAATAGTCTTCTAGCTTCCAGTCAGTATTGTCTGAGCATGAAATATCGTTACCCAGCTGATACAGTATCCTGCCATTCGGTATTCTCAGCCTGCCCCTTCCCATAAAGTTGTTATGTTATAGTTTCGACCGTTCACATCGACACATTTTATCTCTCTCCAGGCACTCGCGATCAGCCAGTGGGAGTCAATCGATAAGAGCAAAAGTGCAGACTCGAATCTCCAATTGACGAACATCGATTTCGGAAGCGTTCATTTTCGTCACGAGGTTCGGTCGGACCTCCAGGGTTATTCAGATGCGGGTGCATTGATAGACACAGCAATTGTGGATAGGTACCGAAACTTTGTTGTAAGTTTATAGTCATCCCAGTGCATTCTGTTTATGTCTACTTTTTTCACACGTTTTGTTCAACTCCTTCTTAATCACGTATCCGTCCGTGTCATCGTATGCTTCAGGCGGGTTTCCAATCTGACCTCGGCCTTACCATTCAGTTCTATACCCTGCGTCACATACCTTAATTTCTACAGCTTGTTTAGATATTGATTTTGATTGTTTTCATTTATTTGTAGCCGTTCAGTTCACTTGATAGTAATGGTTTCTGGTCTTGCCTTCTGAAGAGGCCGGGGTATTCTCGATAGGTTTGTTAATCTTGTTCACGCCTTGTACAGGTGGATCCTGAGACGAATGGCCACCAATAGGACTTCATCAAACTTATATTAAATTACAGAGTTATCCAGTGGCATCCCTCCTTTTAGTTTTGCGATCGACGACATCCTTTAAGCATTGTTTAGAGGTGATTATGTGGGTGTTTACCTCCTGTCAGGTGGCAGATTTCGTAATTTGGGTTGTGTTGGTGAAGCTGCTCTAAGCTACAACTACACATAAACTGTCTCAACAAATTCGACCACATCAGTTCATCGCTGTGAAGCGTGTTTTTTTTCCAGCAACAAGTCAATTTTGGTAGGACCGTGTGCGTGTGCCCATCCCTAATAGCCGCTTGTTCCGACTAGTCGATCAATTTCCCCATCTTTCTAGCAGTATGGGTATTGCTGGAGGTGTAGGAAATGTCTGCAAGAACAATTGAGTGTTTGCAACTTGCGCCACATGTAGCAACCTGTTCTCTAATTGAAATGAACAGACGTACTTTGGACTCTTTCTCGTTATCATTGCGAAACGTGGCCTAAGCAAGAAGAAGGCGTTCATTGGTTATCTCTTTTTGGCAGCCGTTGGTTACACACGGTTGTCCGTGTAGGGCGAAGTCAACACATGTACGACAAGACTGTCTGAAAACTAACCCTCTTGTGTAGCAGTCTGAACACCTTCGTGCCTAACGCGATCTCCCCGCATTGATTTCGTCGAATTAAACACATGCCTCGTGTGCCACCTCATTTTTTGACTTGTACAGCGCTGTTCGCGCAATCTCAGTATCTTCTAGCGAAGGCAGCGCGCTGGCGAAACCGTGGTCTATCATTAAGGGATCAACTGCCTGACACTGGGGCTTGCCGCCGTCGATTTCTTACGCCCTCCCCGTTGGATAGTTGTAGCACTCAAAATGTTTACGCTCAGAGAACCTGTCAACTATAGCGCAGACTCGTAGTCAGTAACCGTCCGTATGGATGTATAGACATACTCACTTGACTTGTACTGTTCTGTCTCTTTTTTTTGCTTCATCACACCTGATTAATGTAGACGGCAGACTGCTCTGAGACTGTGTTTGTAGTAGGTAAAGATTTTTGCGGTTCTTGGGGATTTACAGGTTTTTCGAAGAGTACTACTGTAATTTGAACTTTTTCGCACGTCCGAGACCGTTTCTGAGACAGTTCTGCTCATCGCCGGTTATGCGCATTCAGGTACAAGTTGCGTTTTTATTAACTAATTGAGCTCTCTGAAGGCATGCAAAATAACATCTGGTATGCGGCTGAAATGAGTTTTCATCGCTGGGATGATTAATTCTCGGTTATGGTTGAGGTATACCTGTGATGAAATTGTGTCATGTTCCTTCGTTCGAACACATCCTAAAATAGCTGAATAGGCCTTACACATCCAATCACGAGTTGCAAAGGAGTGTTGTTCGGCGTGCGTTTTCTTTGTTTTTTCGTGACTATTGCAACCATATCTTTCATCCTTTTTTGAGGTTCCAGCAGTTAGATTCTACGACTCTTTTCGTTGCGTTTTGCCCCTACTTAATTGGTCCTCACTAAAAGGTTCCAGTGGTTCGGTTGTCTTGCTATTTAGTCTAGGTCATGACCATTACCGTTTGAGGCGTCTTTTTAGAAAACATGTCGGTCACCTGTTTATGTACATCGTCATTGGGTTTTAAGCTTAGGTCGTGGCTACTATCACTGGTCCGATTGGCCTGATATGCGACTTAATGTGTAGCATGTTAACAAACGCTTTATGGTGTTAAAAGATGAAACTGTATCCTTGCTCGCTGATCACAATGCACAAATTGGCTTGTCTTCATTTTGATTCAGTTGATATTTCATTAACTCGGCATAATGATTTGTTTAACGGTGAACCGGTTGGTTCCTCGATCTACCGAAATGGTTGCTTTCAGGACACAGTCATAACCTTCACGTAACAAAGTAACCACTTTTGCAACGGCCTAGTGATTCTGGAGGCTATATATCAGTAAGATATTGGCATTCTCTTACGGTCGTTTTTTGGGCAAATCTGTGAGGCCTGCTAGGACAGCTAGAGTTGTTTTGTTAGTCGTTTTTGTCGCTGTTTCCGTATTTGTTATTTGCCTATTTTCACCTCTTATAACGGCATTATAAGTTGACAGGCGTTGCAGTCAGTGTACACAATGACGTTAACCGACTCTGGCAGATATTGTACATTACGTGTTCACTGAAACGTTGGAAGCTGGTAATAGATTTGTATACGTGCGCATTAGGCACGTCGTGGTTTTATTTGGCCTACCTTTGGTTCATTTCACCCAAGTTGTGCAGATCGTTGGAAGGTGTGCTTTTCACTTATAAATACGAGACAATTATATAGCAGTTACTTACAGATAGTGCCACTCTGTTAAACGCCGTAGTTTGGTTTAGAACAACCGCCTGGACTCGGATCATGCTGTTGTGCGTGTCCCCTTGTTCTGTTATGCAGTCGTAGATGCGAGTGAACCTAAAGAACGCTTATCGTGTGACACTTTTGAACGAACTGCCCAGTTCAAGCCAAGCACGAGAACCTATGGAACACTGAAGACTGATCTCAGTAGGAATGGAAGCTTGTCTTGGAGAGATACATTCCGAAAGAACTGCACAGTGGTTACAAATTTGGGTTTCTATCATGTCAATACACTTTTTGAATCAGCTTCGTTCGATCCTGCCTGATTCTGAATGTGACAAACCGATGTGAACGTGAACGCCAGCTAACTTAGAGTTGGTGCAAACACCGTGAGCATCACTTGATCGAGCAATCAAGAGAGGTGGGACACGCCTTTCTATCTGGGTGTAGTAAAACGCTATTTTCTCCAAGTCGTGGTTGTCCTGACCATCGAGCCGGTGTAATTTGGACCATAGGTAAAAAAGGTGATTCCCATACCATCAACCAATAGCGTCAACTTGACAGATAGGTTAAGCATTTTGAGGAGCTGTTCAGCCAGCATCAACCAGACCGTCTGGACGACGGGACCCGAGTGGTCAGTTATTGCGTTCCAGACGGCCCTCTGTCGAAAGTAGAAGTCCTTTAGCCTAAACTATTGAAACATATAAAGGCTCCTGAAACAGATCCTTTCTCTTTTCAAAGATGGTGAAGAGAGGTTGGTAACGAAACTGATAACGCTGCTTTTGTCGGTTTGGGAACCTCAGAAGCTTCCTCGTGATTGGTGCTCATCAACCGTAATTCCTGTTTTCAAAAGGAGAGTCCGAAATCAATGCATCAGTCTATTACATCCAATGTACTCACTTGCCGTATATTACGTCGACTCAGTAAACCCACCGAAAGTCAGATGAGCGATAAACAAGCGTGACTTCAATCCGGTTGTGGGTGCATTAAGCACACGTCTGCACTGTAACGGGCGTGGATCCTGGGATACTTTACAAGCAGCAGACGGTTCTGGCTCTTTCAAGTTTAAAGGCTACCTTCGATTCGGTAGGACTACCTTCTTCGTAAAGGAGTTCCAGGGAACTGCGTATGCCTACTGTGGTTGTTCTATGCCCACTTTGAAGCAGGGCTACGGTTTATGGACAACTC
This sequence comes from Paragonimus skrjabini miyazakii, assembly GCA_014338405.1. NCBI lineage: Eukaryota > Metazoa > Platyhelminthes > Trematoda > Plagiorchiida > Troglotrematidae > Paragonimus > Paragonimus skrjabini miyazakii. The sequence continues at coordinate 72,544 of JTDE01002650.1, forward strand.
TGTCAGTCATTCATCACTTCTTGCGGTGTCCGATCTCGCCCTTCTTGTTCAATTTTGTCATGGACGACAGTTCAGTGTGCTTGGTGTTGTGCTTCTTCCTGGTGATATGTTGACTGACATGGAGTATGCGGATGATATTTTCCTGGTTTGCCCTTCTACCGAATAAATGCTCACCGTGCTAAACGATGTAGCTGACCGGGTTGGTTTGTATGGAATGCGCTGCACACCTTTAAAGTGCATGGTACTGTTTCAAGAGTGATGCATTCCTACTCCCACGTTCTTTATTGATAGCAATCCGCTTGAGACTGTGCACAGTTCCACATACCCGGGTGGCAACATCTCGTCAGCATGTGCTATTTCTGATGATATATCTGTGAGAATTCCAAACGTATATGTCGCCTGTGACATCAATGTGATATCCCGTTATCATCGAAAAGAAGACTATGTAATGCTTTTGAGCCTTCTGTTTCATTCTGTGGTTCGGAAGCATGGCCTACTCGCGACGAAGTTATTAACAAACTTCGTTATCTCCGCTTCTTAACCCAAGTCAAGTGGGAAGATCGCATGAGCAACGCGGCCGTATTTCGGGATGCTCGGTGTACGAGATCAAATGGTGAACTAATGACTGCACAGTCACCGATGGTTTGGTCACGCGATCGGCATATCAGCTGAATGTCTTCAGCGTTGGGCATTATTTACTGCGACGGTCAACAGTTCGGTAAAAACCTTGTGACTGGTCAAGCGGTCGCTTGTCGTGGGGACCCTGAATGAAGTGGGTCGGTATCGCTTACATGATTGTGATCCTCGTGATCACTTAAATTGCTGGTTAGAAACGCCCTAAGATGAAAACGTGCTGCGGTCAATAGTATGCCCACATTCACACAGTTTCACATTCTTCCGGTTAGCTTTGTTTTTATCTAGCTTATCCTTTTCGGTGAAACAATTTCTTCTGATTTAATTCACGCCACTTTTGCAAAGAACGGTGGCTGGAGCCACAGTACTTTTCGGCCAGGCGAATGAATGTGTGAAGGAGGGCTCCCTATGATTGTGTGGTTCAGATGTCGCCTGTTGATCGCAACGTACTTAGATGAGCCAGGGCTGCTGTTATAACTCTACCAACCATGTGCAATCAGAATACTAGTCGTCAGAGCACACACTAGATTTCTGCCATTCATTACAGGATCAAAACGAATGTGCCTTGTAAGCCATAAATGCGACCAGTCTGACAATCAACTAATCAGAAAGCAGAAACCTATTGATCCGGTTTGTTTAGACTACCAACGGCTTGTGAGACAAACATGCAGGTGATAGGATAAAAATACATCGGCCGTCTGCAACACAGTGTGTACGCGGCCGCAGCGGCTGGTACTCACCATAAGAGTACAGGTGAACAAAAATGCCAGTCGAACAATGAAAACTTTTCATGGCACGCACATACAAACGAACGACAGCTGACTGTCAGCAGTGGTAACAGGTCGAGCGTAGCTTCATTCTAACGGAGTAACTCGAATAATCAACCTGCTTGAATATTTTTCTTGACGTCACATACGCGTGTTTCGGATGTGCTTTTTAAATTGCCAATCGATGATGTTGCCACCGCAAACTCTGACAGGCTCCCCTGGATTGTGCATGTCCGGACGCAAGACGAATGTTAAACATTGATCGAATGATACATTTGATACAGGTTATGTGAGTTACTTCTTTGCTAGTACGTTTGCTAACCTCCCAGTTGCACAATAGACCCTCTTCGACTTCTTTGAGTTTATCATCACGATCCAGATTTGAGAGTGGATAGATTACTTCCGCTGTGTAGGCAGTTCTAAAATGATAAGTGTGTCAGTGATTATGTTTTTATTACGTTAATCCATGCACCCAGCACCACTGTAAAACAGTTCAGATTCTGTGTATATGAACATAACGAAGTAGAGCCTTTTGTATCATCTGTCACATTTTAGACCAAACGTTATAATATCTCGTACTGTTTTGTTGTGTTATTCATTTGTATATCACTTAGAATAGTTGCTTGATTTCATCATGGTTTATTTAATCTCAGGTGGGGCAGCGTAACCCTCGACCAAGCATATGTGTAAGTTTGTGTCCATACTCCTAAAAATGTTTTCTTGTTATTTCAATATTGCCTATCTTTTCCAGTGCAAACCCGTATATTGTTGACCGAAGTAAACCCTTTTCATAAGTCAGATGGAGGTAGAGACAATAATTTGAACACCACTTGCTTATGCTCACAGTCTTCACGTTCAGATTCCTTTTGTAAAAGAGATAAACATTCAAGTTTTTCAAATCCCATGGCTCACTGATGGCTCTCATGATGACTTTAATCTTTACGCTTCTTTTAGTCGCTCAGCATTGTTGACCTCACCCTGAACATGACCAAATCATTTGATCCACTAATCGGTTGCTTTTGCTACTTTAAAACATCGTTCATTGAAACCTGGGCTCTCTTCGTTTGCAAGGCATGTACACGCAGCTCAACTTAGTTGCTTGCCATTGTCAATTTTGTTCAAATTTTTGGTAATACTTCGGCCTCACCATCGATGGTCAGTTCTGCGTTAATCAGACTCATTGTGGTAATCATCTCTTCAGCACAGTTTTGCTTTTGTGATCTGATCATTAGAAGTTGCCTTCCATCATCATTTCGACTAAGTGTAGTGAGGATGGGCGATCGTACCATACTACTCACACGACTGCTATTCAGTAATAGGACCAGACCATATATTTTGACATCGAAAAATGCAGGAAGAAACGTTAGAGTGCTGCATCGTCCAAAATGGTCCTTGTTACGCAAAGTAACTGAGCATTGGTGTCTGTGGCAACCGAGACGATCCGGGCCGAGTACTGTATACAAATGAGTGGTTTTGTTTGTAGTCCTGTTTAACCGCTTAACCCATGTGTTGCTTTGTTGAATAAACCATCCTTGTGCCATCCGCGTTCTTGGCTCACAACATAAGTATGTCTGCTTACAATTGAAACAAAGTGTATCGTTTGTGTGGGTATTCGGAACCCAAGTGAAGGGATTCCTATGGTCCCCGAGTCAACTCATTGTAACTCGAATTCTCCACATGCATCCACATTCTGATGAACGACGCACGAACACTGTCGTAGGCCAATTTCATGTGATTCATATGACTGTTGTCATGACAACTTGTCTAGGTAGAACGTGGCGATGTTTCCGGTTCCTATGGTTCTAATGTAAATTAAGCATTGGGACCCCTTCGATAAGATTTCTCTTGGAATCTAGTTATGCACACTTTTTAGATAGCCCCTTCTGGAAAGAGTCAGTAGACTGGAAATTTCTTTTTGTTAATACTGCTCTGTAATGCTTATTTTTGTCAAAGTCGAGATTTAAACTTTCATCTGCGTTCTCGTAAGCAACCTTGTTGGTCACTTCGCAGTTACATTGGACACAAAGAAATTCTTATATATTGACACTCGGCTTGTTTCGTTTTTGACTAATGTTTAGGTTGCCGTATAATCTAGAGAGGAGATGCAGTTACCATCCTATAATATCCCTCACATAAATCATTAAACGTTCTGTGTAATGTGTATACCACTGATAAGTGGTTAATATAACTAGAACACCCTTCACATTTAGTCTGGGATGCCGCTCCGAAACTTGGCAAGAATAAGCATAGTTGGTGGGCTCGATCGAAAATGAAACTGCTGTTTAACGCTTCTGTTCTCGCGTAGATGAGATAGAAATCCGGCTGAATGTGGAAGTTCCAATCAAATGCTAGTGTTGTTCGGTGTATATCAACTGTTGCCCGACTTTTCGTCGGTAATTGAACACTAAATTTCTATCTTATATTTCCATTTTCTTGTATGTTTATTTTTTTCAGTCCTGTCCGCTGATGTGATGACAAATTCTCAAGTGGCCCGGTTGAACTTACATAGGTCTTCTTAATTTGACTCTTTGTGATAACTTTTGCTGGTTCGGATTTTACATTCTGTCTCGAGACATTGTTTGTTTACCTATTTTGTCGTGTTGTTTCAGAGTTCGCCTCCATAAACTTTGTTTTCTTTCCCTCCGGTGTTCATCTTAGTACTCATCTGTCTTTTTTCCGCAATGCTTGTCAAATTTCATCAATCCCGCGCAAAGCCCTTTCTTCATTGACCGTCACTATTTTCACAATTTTTGCAATGATACCTGCATGTTTTTTGCTTATTTTTTCCTCTGTGCAATTGTCATACTTTTACGCTTTGATATATATATATATATGCATTACTTACCTTCATAAATATATACTTATTTTACCAATTACGATAATTGTCTTGTGAATTGCCGCTTTTGCCAGAGCTGATGTAAAAGCTGATTCTTATGATGAATCCCAAGTATTGTAGGACTTGTTCACCATTTTTGGTGTTCATTGGCGACCAGTTTATGTTTGTGCCTTTTTAACAGCTACTCTTGTTTACAGACTACTTTGCCGTCATGCCTGCATATCGCTTGGTTGTTTTTATATGCTTAGACGTTTTATATTCTGATCGCTTACTATCAAGCGTTCAACAATCCGGCTTTATTTGTTTATCTAACCATCTACCGCATGTCATTTATCTACGATAGGTTTTGAATACTAAGGCTGTATTCACTCCGTGACATAATTTTATGAATACTCAATTTGTAATGGGTACTTCTGCAATATTATGTCAAAGTTTCTACTTCCGTTATACAACTCATTTACATACCTATATGTCGTTGCACTTAAGGTTGTTTATTATCTTCGTTAGTGTTGTGAAACTGAACGTCGTGTAATTTAAATTCATCCTTTTGATCGCACGAGGGTAACCCTATGAACACTGCTCGCACTCCCGATCAGATCAGCATTAATAGCAACAGTACATGCTGTGAGCTGGTGTCATCCCAAGGTGTGTTACTGTTTCCTCTGGTACCTCGAGGCGAATAATAGTCGTCATGGGTTTGGGCAAATAGATAAAACGAAATTGATGCTACTGCCACCATGGTAGAAGGTGAAACACTGGGCGACTTCGAAAATGGCCAGATTTTGGCTCTAACACAATTGAGGTCACCAAACCAGTGTGGGGGCCAAAGTATGCTGCCCGTAGTTTTCTGGGAATTGTTAGCAGTTAGAAAGCACGTTCATTGACTTTACCTAAACAGGACAACCAAAGCTTACCGACTGTTTTCTATTAAAACAGTCAACTTTTCGGAAGTTAAAAACACTCGCGCTGGACATTTGGACAAGAACCATTCAGAAATGTCGGTACACTTTTATTAATCAATTATCAAAAAATGAGAGTCTGCTTCTCTCATTCACAAACGACTTCAGAGTATTTTAAATTGAGCAGTCTCTGGTCTAATGCACATTGAACCCGAACTTCACTCCGAGCGCTTGTGATGCATAGATGTGGTTCTGGCATGATGTTCAAAAAGATGATATGCTTTAGCATTATTTCCAACTATAGGCGATCGGTGATGCCTTGAAATGTATTCATTGCTTTGGACTTGAGCGGGCTGGCTATTACTGGATGGCAAACAAAATTCCCATTTCATATTGAAAACCATCCACACTTAATCGCATTCAGATAAGCCTTTCGCCTAGTCCACTTCAGAAGGAAGCACTAGACCCGAGTTTCGCTGTTATTAGAGCTAACCAGTAATAAATATCCTGTTCGGGACCAGAGTTTGCACTGTGACCTTCGTACTTGTGAGACGAGCGTTAAACAAACAACCCAAATCCCCGAACTTCTGTGCAACATTCCCATTAATATATCAACCCATTGCAAAGGTTTTATCACATTTTCAAGCTAAACGACCTTTCCTACTCTTTCTGGTTTTAATTATGGAAGAACCTATTCATACTATTTAGTTGGAAGATTTGTTTGTTTCCTTGATTTGTTTCGAGCTGTTTTAACAAACAATAGCTTTAGTTCTGTTGCATTGTCTCTAATTTCTTTTCAGCAATAATGCCCAAATTGCCATGTTTGAACCAAAAACCACTCACGGCATTTTTCTCTAGTCCGAAGTCGTTTGATAAAGGTGGCGATAAAGAAAATATGGTGAATAATGAACGAAGCCCTGTGCTTCTGACAAAATCGATTGAAAGAAGTCCCTTACATGCACCGTCTGCTGTTGATTCTTCTGAAATCACTACTCAACCTGCTAAGCGTCCACGTGTAACTGAACCGGCAAAATCAGGTGATTGTCTTTATATGTTTTCGTTCTTTATGTGTATTTTCGTGTTTTCCGTCACGGTCAAATTGAGGTGCCGATTTTGATGTTCCTTAGGTACATTTCATACTGAAATTATCCTTTACATTCTTTTTTTGGTTTAATGCTACTCTGTATAACGATTTGTGGGGTTATTCCCCAATTTGTTTTCAGGGGTTAGTTGGTATAACAACTATGTAGTCTTGATTGGAAAAACCCTTTTTATTCTAGATGGCGACACAATATGTGAACCAGTATTCTCGCCGAAAATGTCTACTTTTCTCGGCTATCCCTCCGCTACTCCTAGTCGCGAATCAGTCAACAGATTAGTTGCTGAACTGAAACGTAAATTATCTGCTCGACCTACTCGTTCTGTTCTGAATTTGATTCAAGGGTTGCATCCTGAATGGATATGTGCGTTGGATTCTCAATTGCAGAGTGAACGATTTCAAAAGTTGGCTGATTTTGTTGCAGCCGAACGTGCTCATGGTTCTCCAATATATCCTCCCGTTGATCAAGTAGGTTGTTTCATCCTGTTTGCATGTGAATCTGCACGTGATTTCCGCATGTTGCTTGCAGCTTGTGTGGTCTCTATGTTTTTTGTGGTGTATGTTTCGCCGAATCACTTTTACGCCATTCGATTTACACCGTTCTGTTTTTGTACGTTTCCTATGACAATTGTATATTAACTATTGGTTGTTAATTTTCTCTGATCGGATACACAGGTTTTCACTTGGAGTCAACTTTGTCCACCCTCCTCGGTCCGTGTAGTCATTCTTGGACAGGATCCTTATCACGGACCGCGACAAGCTCATGGTCTGGCTTTCTCAGTACAACGTCCTTTGCCACCACCTCCAAGTTTGATCAATATGTATAAAGAAATTGGATCGTCCTTATCTAATATCAACTCAGATCTTCGATGGCCTCCGAATCACGGGGATCTAACAGGTTGGGCACAACAAGGCGTGTTGCTGCTGAACGCTGTGCTCACTGTTAGAGCTGCCACTCCAAACTCTCATAAAGATCGAGGCTGGGAACTGCTTACCGATGCAGTTGTACGTCATTTGAATAAAGCGAAATCAGTACGTTTTTTTATGTATCGTGTTCTCTATTGTTTACGATTCATTAAGCGAGTTATATTTTATTGCCGTGCATACAACTACCTGCCAGAATTTTTATACGTACACTGTTGAGCGATATAGTGGACGGAATCAGTTTGCAACCATGAGATGGCTCAGACGTGATATGAAAAGTACATGGCTATTACTCGCAACTCTTAGCCATATTTACATGTGCCCTAACTGAATGTCCAACTTACTTATGATACCTGAAGTAGTCGGTTGTTTTCAGCTCTCAATTCCACTTAATTCCACTGAGCTTGATGCGCCGATTGTCAAATACCAACATTTGACACTAGTTTAGAATGCTGTGTACGATCTGGTGAGTCGTTATTTCGCTACACAATAAGCTGAGTGAAATAATGTTCGTGTTAAACCGCCTAACTAATACTAACTGATCCTAACGATCTGTTTTGTCCACGAGTGTGCATCTGCATCTATGGTCTGTTGGTAAGCTTTTAATATCAACATGTCTGTTGTTTTGTTCAGTTGTGTACACGTGACTTAGCAAGAGTGTTCATGGTTTCAAATCCACATGGTTTAGGCTCTTCCAACGTATAACATCGATTGTTCGGGTTGGTGTATGAACTTTTTGTACTACTAGCTGGCAGAAACTTTGCCAGCAAACAACCAATCCATGCTTAATTTGAAAAGAAAAACATCGTAATTAACGATGTAACTCCTAAGTCATTACACTGCGTTGTATCGTGTCCTTACCTTATTATGGTGCATTTATTTTGTCTCCAAGGTGATTGCAATGTTTCCTTGTTTTGTTGCTATGTGACCACATATTTGCCAAGGTGTACCAAAGAGATCTGCGTAGGCACATTGTGTTATAGTCACTAGTTATCATGTCTTGTTCATATGTCAGCTTGATTGGAGACTAACAATGTTGTCTAGATTGTTAATGGTTGAATTTTTAGTAACAATCATTATTATCCTCACCGTTCCACGTGTTTCTTTTCTCGGCATATCGACAACCGGTTTTAATCACCGTACCTAATGTCACCATTGAAGACACATGTTTCCTGCACACAAAAAACACTTATACTACACGTAATTTCCACAGTAATTCTTGTACACTTCAAGTGGTGCATTTGCAATCCAACTGCTGTCAGGACCGACTGATATGTTAGATAGTAGATACTGGGGTGAATTTAGGGCTTTTATACAAAGAGGCTGTAGCACACTTCAGGAGTGTGATTGGTATTTCACAATCTAGAACTTGAAACGTATTTTCCGTTTCAGAAACAAACATGTTGCTAGGCTCCGCCTGATTGAATCAGTGAACGACAGCAGGCAAATCATGCTCAGATTTCAAAAGAACGAAAATATCGTTTACATCCCATCGATAGAAGCACAGACTGTTAGTAGACTGACACAAGTGTTGACGTTGTTCACGTGTTCACGTTGTTCTGCTAACCACTTTGCTGTTGAGTGGTACGGGGTAATGCACATATAAAGAATAGGCCTTGAAGGATGACTAGGTTTATGGATCTTGGGTAGACCGTATTAACGAGGGATGATTGAGCCTGTCGGTTAAGGTCGTTTGAATTGTGTATCTGTAATAATTCCCTGTCGCAAAAGTCACTGAAGACTGTCTACGATTTGACCTCCGATCAGAGTCGTTTTATCCTTCTCGGTTTCATGTTCACTAAGTTTACTTCGATCTGAAGCAATCCTCAACATTTTTTCTATGTTGTCTTTCCTTTTCATAATAATTATGTTTTCCCATTTGCCGGGACGTGGCCTGAGGGTATCTTCACGTTCGCAGAGAGCTCTTAAGGCTTGAATGTGTCTAGCAGTGATAAGTTTCTTATGAGCAAACTGAGTTTGTCAGTATCGACAACAGTAGTTAACTAGATCAGACTTGAATTGCTCTGGATTGGTGTTTGAAGTGGGACTCAATCGACAAGTCTAATTATAGAGATTTTCAATTTGTACTTCAACCTCTGATTGTTTATCTTTACGGCATGGACAACCAAACTATGTCCCTGAAGCTAATACTTCAAGTAAAATCGTGTCAAATGGCATTTGTGACAAGTTATGTGCATACCTTTCTACGTTAACAGATAATTTGCGATGTGGGCTTCCCGTCACTGAGACCGACCGTCACTTTTGACCGTTTTTTGTGTGTGCTTAGTGGCGATTGCGTTCACGTATTCGTTGAACTCATGGCGTTCCTTCTCCGCCAGTTCGTCCAGAACCTATTGCCGCTTGTTTTCATTCCGTGAGAGTTCAAATGCGTATGGTTCGAAGAGTGAGGTTTAAGTGCCGTCGCGTCCGGACGAATTCGGCTCCTACGAAAACAGACCATCTTGGAGTACACATTTCGCTCATTGCAATTTTTAATGAACGTCCATTACCTCGCTTGTCTCAGTAAACATGGTTTTGAAGCTTTAATAACGAATCATTTCGTTGAACACCAGAAGATCCTTACACCCGCAAAATCTCTCGAAAATTTCCATGAAATCATGAAAACCGTGACGACCAATTGTTTTCGATAACTCACTAGATCAGTGCATTTATGTACTTTCAGCAAAACCCATCTGTCGACGATATGTAGACGAGATTTTCATAGTTTTGAAGTTTGAGCATGACCCACTAGCTGTCGTCCGTTCAATCTAGATCTTCTGTTAGATATGCGAGATCACTTACAAAGACCGTCAATATTTTGAGTAGATAGTGCTCATGTGTATAGTCTCTCATGAAGAACTACTACTGAGCCAATAAAGAACAACTCGAGTGCGTTGTAATCGATACCATCATCTGAAGTACGAATCGTATAAGAGAAGCAAATAGGAAAATGTCTCCTCCTCTGTATTTGCCATTCCTGGTCGTTTTAGATCACAATGCCACTGAATTAGAAGAGCCGCTAACAGTATTTGCTAGTCGTGCCTCGTCAATTAGACGTCAGTCGCAAGTTTTAAATGAGTCCTCAATCACACTTATCTTTAAAGGTGGGCTCAGGAACTATGCAGCAAACCACTGAGCGATAGGTTTGCTTTCATTAGTTTCCTGGGAATGGAGGAGTTGCAGATTGACATTCCGAATCCAAATGGCAGACTATGGGTCCATGACTGTAACGTGGCATGACTTCGGTATGAATTGTTCGTGCGTCACATACTTACTGGTTGTTCATGACTTTTGGTCGAACCTGGCAGTGAAAATTTTTCCGTTGCCGTAGCCTCGCTTGATTACTCTAGTACGTTGAGTATATCGTTTCACTCCACTCTTTTTTTAAAACTGTATGGGACGCTTTTTAAGTGGTCTGAGTATTGCCGATCCACGTTCAACATTCTGGGAAATAAAACGCTCCGTAACTGATATCCTGCTGATGTCGATGTTCCGCATAGTTCCGTCCGGCACCCCCCATTGTCCATTCCATTTGTTCTTGAATTCCCGGGAGTATCTGAATTAACAGTCCCATTCGATATCGACGCTGTAATAGTTAGTTTTGGCGCACACTCCGAAAGACGTAATCGAACTGACTGTACTACTGAACTCCCAAAGTATTGTACCTTTCACGGTTCGCAATTGGGCGACAGATGTGCCATTTTTTCGTGACTATATGGAATGAGTGTACGCAAGTAGCTTTATCTCTTTGACTAACTCCTCTGTCGGTGCTACTACTAGGTTACATTTCTAACCTGTAGTATGTTGGCAAGGTAACTGCTCCTACTGAATAGACCATGTCACCAGAAGCAGTGGGTGCATCCTTCTCTATTTCAGCTCACATAACAACTGTTTCGATCGCATCTTTTGGCCATTCAATTGATAGTTTACGACGCGCGTTGTTCATTGTTACAATTCACCTCACCTAACTTTCGATCTTCTTTTTCATTGCCTCTGTTCTTCACTTGTTTGTCATTCAGTATATTGTTCGCCTTTTTACTCTGAATCTCTTTGCTACACCTGTTTGCTAACTCAGTTTCTTCCACGTGACAGTAACTTCAGGCTTGATTTGTTCACCTTGTTGTTGCGTGTTAGTGACCTTCGTATCTTAGGCTTTCATTACTTTATCGGGTGTTATTCAACGTCCCACTGATTGATTGTGCTGAAGACCAAAGGAGTTAGTCAGACGGGATGTGCGCATTTTGGGGGAAATACATTGTGGTCGAAAAAGTCCTGTACATGGAAAGAAGCCAACAACTCCACTACCAGCTGCCAGTCATGGTCTTACTGTGGCGAAAAGACGTCTAATAAAACAGTCTTTATTGTCCAACTCGCTGATCCCAAGCCACGCGCGCACTTGCGTTTGTGAATCAGAATTCCAATCCATAACACATCCTCGGTTTCCGCTCACCCGTCGTGTGCACTTCTACCTGGTTTGTGTGTGACTGACGTCTTCTGTCGGCGGTTTTTTCGCCTGCTATTCTTCTTCCGTTGGTCCGATCCCGTTGGAGGATGGCTCTTCCTGTCGCCCGTGTTGTCCGCAGTCTATCCGCTATGGGCTTTGATAGTATTTGACTACTGCGTCGAGATATTCCACCGAGTGTTGGATTAATCGTACCTCCGATCTAGTCATCCATATCATTTTGCCTGCCATGTTTCATCCAGTCGTCCGTGTTGTCCGTGATTCGATCGCTATGAGCTTTTGGATATGCCTCACTGCCGCGCTGAGGTATTCCACCGGGAGTTGGAATAGTCGCACATCCGGTTTGGTAATCCACTACATTATGATTAGAGTACGCTTGAATGTGTATGGATTTGTACAAGAGGAAAAAATTTGTCAGTTGTTACTTCCTGACTGTGTTCATCAAAGACCAAATTTCATTGGAAATTGACTACATGTGAATATATGCTGGGTCGTACTGAGGGAGGGTAAACGTGGACAGAACTGCTGACATGCGGTCATTGTTCTTATCGAGCACTGAAGCCATGTTACAGCGAACGTGTACGTTTTGTTGTCCGTAGGAATGGGTTAGTAAGGTGATCAGAAAATTTGTTGTGCGGGTTACGGACCTGTGTGTGCCTGTCAAGTAAAGTTTTAAATATTTCAGCCATGTCCACAGTATTGCACAACGCAGGTACTATTCGACATTACCTCCGATTATTTCTATTTTATCTGGGAAAGCGTCAGTTCATAAATTTTCCGAGATAAAAAAATTTTGTTTTGTTTTTCTAAGAGTTTTTTTACCCCGTGACACCAGAAATCATCGGTTTTTAATAACGTTTTTAATTCTTCATAATGGTTTAATTCAGCATTTAGTGTTCATGCTCTGGGGTTCTCACGCTCAGAAACAAGGGGCTGGAATTGATCGTAAACGGCACCTGGTCTTGCAGGCGCCTCATCCTTCGCCGTTGTCTGCTTCTCGCGGATTTTTCGGTTGTGGACATTTCACCAAAGCGAATACTTATTTGAAAGAACATGGCCTCACACCTGTTGACTGGACTCAATTGGAGTAAAGTAGTCCTATCACTATTCTCAACCATGCATTTGGCTCAATTTTTCCCAATTTTACGATTTTGATACTGGTCCTATTTGCTATTTTGCCTTCATTATATTGTGTATCCCTGTTTTCGGCTCCCGTTTTTAAACCACCGGATTCATATATATTTTTTGTGAGTCGGCGGCAACTTGTTGTTTTTTATTTCACTTATTCTAATCATCTGGAAGGGATGCTTACGTATAAACGAAACACTGGATCATTATATTCCCATACGGAGTAACCAAATTAGCTTTACCTTAGTCTCTCTTCTAGATGACTCTTCTCAATCTCTCCGTGGCTGTACAACGAGTGTTTAAATAGCGTTCTTGAATCGGACATCTGGATGTAGTGGTTCAGTGTGTCTTTAATCTCCCATCCGTTTGGAATGTGTCATCTAGGCCAAAAGTGCTAGCGTCACCTATGCTTTTGTTCAAATTCACCGCACTGCTCGTCGGCGGGTCTGCCTGCCTATGTCGATCCACTTCCATTACGTTTGCCTCCTCCACCGGTGGAAAATTCTTTTTTACTCTTAGAATGTTGATCTCAGTCTGAACTTCTGCCTCGCCAATGACTGAGGTTTTTTGTTACTTTCGTTCCACTGCTATTTTGTGTACTGTTGACAGATCATCTGACAGAGCGCCAGAACCTGTGGTGGTACAGAAGTGAAGATTACGCGCAGACACATTTGTTAAGTTGATGCAGAAATCGGAATGCCATAAAAGTTAAATGATATTGGGAATGTGTATTTAATGATAGATGCCACATTCACGTTGAATTTCTTGCTCACAGTTGTATGTGAAAACATACTCACGATTCCTCTCTACGGGGAAACAAACGACTTCTGGTAGGCTGCTCTACCTGAAAGCAGTGGGGTCAACAGACATCCGTGGCCAACTGCACCTCGGTATCACTTGTCAGCATATGGTTTGTAGATTATTCATTTTTCGTCAAGGCTTATTCTCACTGTTTTAACACCCATTATTTGAATATCGATGATTGGCATTAGCTAATCGACGCCGTAATTCATATAAGTCTACGTATGTGCTCATATCATCGACGTGCGCGGAACAACTGCTGCAGTGCTGCCAAGTGGAATCAGCAATTAGTGTGATTATCCCCGACTACTTACGTTTAATGAGTAGTAAGGGTATTAATTGCTAGATTACGCGTTTCTTCTCGTGATACGCACCTGAGCGCAGTAGACTATCCTGTCTTCGGACGTGGGGTTGCATTTGTTTTAAAGTCCTACCTTGTAAATGAATGCAAAAACATCGGTAAGCTCAACAGATTTTATGTTATCCCAAATTATCTGGCACCGTCTTGTTCACCTAAGTGCACTCAGCTATTTTGCACTTGTAAGGGCGGGACGTACCCATAATTTAGTTAGGTCATCTTTGGTTCACTGTGATTACGTGAGTTTTTCAGTTGTTATGAGACAACGACGCTCTGAAATTTGTTTATTCTGCCCACTGACACATTGTGGAGATCTGACACTGCGTGTCATCTCCTTCGACATAATGAAGAATTTATTACAGATATGTAGCTGTATGACTCCGCCATTACTGAGATCCATAGCATCGAAGGTAGCATAGTGGCCGTATTTCAGTAGCAGGTGCCTCATCTATATGGTAAACTCTAACAAATTGGGCGTACTTCTTGTGATACTTGGCTGTGTCGCTAATTCCCGAGACGCTTTGATGAACCGCAAAATTGGGTTCAATTTTGAAAGTTATTCAGGCTCTTAATGCCTTGTGTTGGTTCACAGCTGTGGCTTTCAGCATTGGCTCGCACTTCACTGTAAGTGATTGAGTAGATGTGCGAATTTCGTGATGATCAGAACAATCCTGCAAGACGATGCCCTGAATGGTTCATGCCAGACTAATAGTCCGCGTGTATTTTGTATCATTGTTTAAGTTCTACATTTCAACGACGAACGGTATGATTTCAGATGCCTACTCCGTCGTTTTATATTTTGATGATGTGATGACGTTCGTCAGTGATTTTAAACTGCTTTAGCCAGAAATTTTTCGTACTATACAATCGTTATCAAATTGTCAAATAACAATTAATCACACTGTGCCGTAATCGTAGTGATTTCGTCGTGTCATCTAAACGCACTCGAGTGAGGTACAATGATGGGTTAATTTTGCCAGGTTATAAAATCACCTGCACATTGTTTTCCTCTTACATTGTTGGGTTCCAAAATATTAGTTGGCCAGTCAAGAGAAAATGTACGTACCTGGTTACTGACGTGAATGATAACCCGAAATATGCCATCCCAGAATTTCCGGCGCATATGGTGCAGAACCCACAGGCGCTTGATTTCTGCAGGAGCGCAACCTACATTCACTGAATTTATAAACGAACACAACATTGAGTGAGTTAGTTTGTACAGTGAAAACGAAGTGGGAATAAAATGTTCTCTTTATTACTGGCATAACGTTGAGCTCTCGATCACCGTCCACCGAACGTCTTATCCATTAGTTGGAGTAGATGGCATGGATCTGTTACGGCGGTTGCATAGGTTTATACGAACCATTTGTGCTAAGGGTGGTTTGGGAGTACGAAGGAATGTACTGATGTAGATGCACGAGTGACGATTGTTTTTGTGGCTGCGCAATGCGTAGATGGCACATCGTGCACCAGTGTACAACGTACTCGTCACAAATAAGAGCCGTCTAGGAAGAAGGTGCCAGCTCACCAATTAGACAACATGGAATCTTAGGTTAAATGTGCTGGTGAGTCATGGTGTTATTATACAACCATAAATAGATGGCAGATAAAACGCATACCCAGAAGAACTGAATTTGGTACTGCTGACAACTTGCCACTGGTAGTGAGCATAGCTTCTGGTCTCGTTAGATACCGGGTGATAGACCGCAGTGCAAGTACCCTTACATCCGAGTGTTTAGAAGGCCTGTACATTTTAGTCGAAAATTAGATTCACAGTCGGTGTTCACTATTTCGGTAAAAGGGATGCTGACCTTCCAATATTCCACAAATGCATGTGTTACTGTTTCGAAAGCGCATTCACTGTGTGGGATTGTTTTCGGCTGTCTGGCGAAAATATTAGCACGCGTCCGAATGAAAGAAACACCACTATAAGGTGGACGATTTTAATTAGGATGGATGTGCATATAATGAAGTCGTACGTCTGATACAGATACCAATAGGGTTTTAGCTGTTGTCACCCTGAAGAACGCTAGCGTTTTGGGTGACATCGGTCTCAGTTTTAATGTTGTGACTAAGTTTCGTCTATATAGATAATTAGTAATAAACTCTGCTGTGCTAAGCTTGCCAGGGTTCTACAGATTATGCATTGTTTTGGAATGACATAGGACATCTGGCTTGGATGTGCTTTTCGAAACTTCGTGTAGCAGTCTGGGGGCTCTACTGGCCTGCCTGCGGTATACTGCGTAGAACAGTTCCAAAATTTGTAATAACTGGTTTATTGCGGAGTTGGAAGTATAAAACTTGTGTAGTATCTCCGCCTCGAGATATTCCGGCAAGATTCAGTAGTACGGAGTTTGTGGTTCCACAACAGATTCTACCTCGGTTTGGTTGTTGTCCGTCCGCACCGATCACCTGAACTGCTGAAATGGTGAGAGTATGTGAGGTGTCGAGTGTTGAAGCAACTAACAGCAGTCGGGCACTTAGGGAGGTTGCACCGTTTTGTTGTATAACAGTGGAAAGTGGAAAACTATACGGAGAAGGTAAGAGGAAATGGGAAAAGACGAAAGAAGGAAATGACAACAATGAAGGTACATGGGGCTATGCGTGCCCGACAGTCAGCGGCTATCTTGGGATAATCCAGCCATCTAGTTGCCTCTTGAATGCATCGACTGACGTTGCCATGACAATCGTCGCAGGAAGCGCGTTCCGTGACAAACAGACTCGGACAGCAAATCTATGTCGTCTGCGTGGTATGGAGATCTTGTACTTATGACCCCTGAGACTCACTGTATCGGCAAGTATGAGAAGATTTTTGTTGGGGTGACCTGGAGAGCATAAGATTTTGTATCTTAATATAAGATCACCCCTCAGACGCCTGTAGGCTAGAGGGAATAGTTCCAGCTTCGGGAGGCGGTCTTCATACGACAAGGAAAATGGACCCTCAACCCGCTTCGTGGCCCGCCTTTGTACTGCCTCTAGGGCAATGAGGTCTTTCTTCCAGTAAGGCGCACATGCCTGAATGTTGACTTCCAGAAGTGGCCTTACCAGTGTGCTGTAGATACGTGAGAATCTGTCGACTGGGAAACTCCCAAGAATCCTACTAAGCACAGCTAACCTCCTGCTAGCTTTCTTTACCAACAGCATAGTGTTAGTACTACGGGAGAGGTCTAATGTAATGACAGTACCTAGGTTGCGCTTCTGGTGGACGGTAGCTAGGGTAGCACCACCGATGCGATATGTTCCAGTGCTGTGATGACGAACGTGCATGGTCTTTGACTTGGACGTGTTGAAGAACAGTCGACTTTCCGCGTACCATAAATGCAGGGCATCTAGGTCCCTTTGAAATTCTTCTGCGTCTTCAATGCTGTGTAAGACACGCCACAGTTTCGTATCGTCAGCATAAATCACAACTGGGGGGTTACTCACGCCTGGGAGATCGCTAGCATAGTGTAGCGTCTGTTAATCTTTTGTTCTCTTACTATATACTGTTCTTCATACCTATCATGTTCATTGTACATATAAACCACTTGTTTATTGTTTGAATGAACGCCTCAGCTTCTGCCTGCACGTGTCGTTGTTACCGGGAGTTGACTGTGACAACAGCGGGTTTTACTACACTGGAGGAACTGAATTCGTTGGAATTTGTTTGCTATTTAACAGGAACTTTCTTCAAGCGTATAGCGAACTTAGTGTGGTGGAATTTATTATAGACAGTTATTGTAGATTATTTCGCAACATTGTCGATCGTTTTCTTGGTTTCCACTACAGTTCTCATCGGACACTCTTAATTCTCTCTGTAATACTTTTATGTTGCGCTCAGTTAGTCCAAGTACAAATGTGCCTTGCGTGGCTCGTAGTTATTTTCGGTCGGTCGAACGTAAATATGGTAAGTGCCACTGATAACCAGTTACTCTCACATGCGGTGTATGTTCATTATTTTTTCACATTCGTTGTTTATTCAGTATGCGTTTGACCTATAAAAGAGACCTCTGGAAATAAAATGGGCGTACACCATGTGTATGTGTTCAGTTAAATCAAGATGTAACTCGATGCACACAATAGCATCCGATACTGTTTCTTTCGGATAACTGCTCACTAATCGCGGTATAATCACACTGTCCGTGACAGAAGATGGTGAAACTATTGACTTCCTAGATCGTGGATACACGTTCAGACACCCAAGGCTACATTCAAAGGAACAATCACAATTTGTGTGGCCAGTTCCTAGGGAGTGTTTCACTTCGGTCGGCAAACGAATCTAACAAGCAGCATTCATTCAATGACTATTGTGTTGGCTATTCCATTTATTGGATCGTCACCATGGTTACGCGCTCAGTCGCTTGACGAAAGTCAGAAAAATTAGAAGAGACGCGGCTGCACCGTTTATTGGACGGGTGAGACGAGACCAGGCTACAGAGGCTCTAAATTTATAGAACAAAACGATCACCATAGACGACTGACAGTCACTGAGCGAATCAAATGAAACAGTTATATATGGCAGTCAGGAGGTCAGAACAAATTACCTTGCAAGGGACGTCAGAAGGCAACGCGAGAATAAGCACTGTCCAGATAGCGCACGAGCTTTCGACCGCAGACTTGCCATCTGATTGGATGAGTGGAACCATACCACCACCCACGACCATACCATCCGAGCTGGGCCGGCCGATCGATGTGGCGTGATGCATCCTGGCTGTCTCGTTAGGGGATGCGCCTCCTAACACCAAGTGTTGAAGGTAATAAAGTACTCGGGGATCTTCAACTTACTTTTGATATCCACCCACCCAAAAAGAGAAACGACCGCATGCTGTTGAAAAATATTCAAATGCAGAGTTTACAGACAGTGACACCTGTTTCAATTCAATCGCGAACGTAAAGTGTTGGTTGCGAGACGTCGGTTAAACCTGTTGTGTCCGCAAAAACACTCAGCCTGCAAAGTTTTATTGCGCAAACTCCCGTACGGGTTATATTAAAACATAGGATCACGAACAAGTACACTCATTTGCGCGGCTGACGTGCATTCACACACATTGGGTAGCAGTACGTTGTGAATCGCACTGGTGGCACTTCCCCCGTAGTGAGTACACACCATCCAGATTGTCGCTTCTCGTTCATCATTCTCCTGGCGTTTCAGTTCGCTATTTAGTTCCTGAATGTACGCACTGTAGTAGTCACAAACGAAGCTGCTTGGTATACAAAAAACCAAACGCTGGAGTTATGAAAGAAGTGATTCACCTCTTATCCAAGGTATTCATGATAGTGAAATCTTCGAAGTGAAATTGCTTTAAATAGAAAGACACCTAGATGTGGATCTTTGGAGATCTCAGATTCTAATGATCATTGGAGTTCCTGGGATAGTGGAGCTAGAGTAATATATAATATCAGGTACCAATTAGTAGGTCTCTTCTGTTTAGTTGGAGTCACGGAACACGTTAGTGCATAAAGGGTAGTCAGAGTGAGTCAATGGAATGGACATGAGTGAACTAGTGTTAGTAAAGCTGATGGTAGTCGAGATTTTGAACCCAACTCACCGTGACCATTTCTTAATGAAATCTGAGAACAAAGTCACTAAAGATAGCATCCACTTCAAAGTCGCTCCTTCAAACCTAGCACCATGTAATGACACCTAAGATGTAGAACCATGAGTAAAGGGAGGCTATTGCTGCGCAGCACGTCACTCTGTTGCTACGAGGAAGCATAACGTGAGATAAGGAAGGTCCCGTCAGCAGACAGTAGATAAATTCTCAATCAGCTGTCCAGCGGGTCCTCTGTTACCAGAAAGGCGACCAGTAACCTGTTTTGTGAGCTCTCGAGCAAGCATATCATTAGGGACTTAGAATAACATACCTAGCGTACGATCGCAGAAATCAAGTGAATCCCTCTAGACCGCAACCCAAGGGTCGCAATTTAAAAAACACGATGCTGCTACGTTAGATGGACAAGAATATTATATGTGAGTACCCGTAGCATTGATAACGAGTAAGTTTAACTGAGTGTGGAAGCCGGGAGATATTATGTATTTGTTGTTACAGTAATGTGACTGAAACACGTAGTGAAGGTTTACCGCATTCACCGTTAGAAACGATTCACTAGTGACAGGATGGACAAGATTACAGATCTGGAACAAGAATGCTCCTGGTAGCTATAACTCATTACGTGCAGGTTGCTAGCAATGTTTTTCACACTCTAATAGTACGGCTGTTGGAATACTTGCTACTAGCTACATCAACTCGCACATATGTCCTTTCTGTTTACAGGAGCTCAGGTGCTACTCAGCAAAAAGAGTGCACGGTACTTGGAAACATAAACGGGATGTCCGGCAGGCAAAGTTCAGTCGTTTTGCTCCGTCACCGGAACACATCGGAGTAGATCGGGAATTTGAGGTCTCCATAGAAGGAACTTTTTGGAAAGTTTATTGGATCGCCCCAAATAACTCCTGCAGCCGCATGTCTAACAGGTAACTAGGTTTAGGCCGGGACCGAAGGAATCACTGCTTGGCCATGTAGCGACAGAAAATGATGATCTGATTCGGTCTGTAGACATGCGTGCTGGTTTGCGAAAAGATGACCATGCAGGTCTAATAATTCAATACTGCGTCGTATGGAAGCCATTTCTAGGAATGTATACTGGAAATTATAAAACCGTGGTAAGAGATGAACCTTTGAAAGCCACAATTACTTTTTACTGAAAACCGTTCAGAAACAATGCATCTCTGAAAAAATACTGAAAATAAGTAAGGTTGAACATGATTATCGTAAAAGATAAGCAGGCGCTCGTTGTATCAAATTTCGAAGCCACAGCTGTGTAAAAATTTGACCCAACCCAATTCCCCAAAAATGCTTATCCCTGTATATTTTGCCGCCCCTGTTTCTGGCCATTAATTGGCCTTGACCTAGATGTTTTGTTTTATCGTGTCAATTGACAGTTGTGCGAATAGTCACTTGTCGCTTTTTATACTTTGCTTGAGTGGTGCGTGCATCACTTCGCGGAGCTCGGCTCGTCCCTGTTGTTTTTGAACCTGTTGACTGCTCGAAAGAACTTTGTTTGGGTATGAATGTCATATTATGTGCTTATAGTTCATCTTTAGCTTATTTGGCATCAAATGGTAATTATCTCCCAGAAACGATCCGTCGATCAAAACTGTTGTGGTTGTCTGATCATTAACTTTGATCATTTGTTCAATAGTACCGTGGCATTGTGAACCAATCTTGTTTTGACCATTTGGGATCGTTGGTTTATTGCTACGCGTTGCTCAACGTCTTCCTGGAAGATCGTACACTCATTGTTCTCAAAAACAATGGGGTTAGAACACTTTGTTACATGGCAACAACCTCCAAACCTCATAAAGGAAGACTGAGAACAGATGCATCTTAACCTTTCAGGTGACCTGGGAAAAAACATTTTTTTCCACTCGAGGGAAGTCGGGCTGCAATAAAAGCCATTGGTATAGGTTATTGCACGAGGAAGAAGTAAACACTTTTCTATATCCGTTTCCTTTCTACACTCATTTTCTATTGCATGCTAAAACAGCTTACTAGGGTGCATTAGAATTTTCATGTTAGAATGTTGAACGTGATAATAACAACGTGCTTGGCTCAACTAATTAGCGCATTTCGCACTGGTTACTTTAACAGAGGAAGTGGTTTGGGTTATTCGGGGGCTGTCAACGGCTTTGCCTAATCAGAACGGGTACGACTGAATCATTAAATATGAACGTTCACCTACATTCGTTTGTGAGCAATGTTTATATTGATCGACTGCCTGAAGAGGAGACAGTAATTGTCCCGTTAACAGATGCAGCCGCAGTACTAATTAACTTGTTGAGCAATATTTTGTTTACTGATGAGTTGTAGGGGTTTTGTTTTATATAAATTGAATATCACTTAACTGATCGCGGCTGTGCCGTTCTCATAGACTTACCGGTAAGTCATTTCCGAAAGGAAGCACCACACTCGAAATAAATTGTGTGATGTTCAATTTATACTAAATCAAAATCTCCTACCACTCACCAATAACCAAACTATTGCTCAACGAGTGTATTATTACTGGGATTCTAACTTGGAGTGAGGTCTTGGTCGTAAGGTCCTAGATTAGAGTTAACCAGACAGTTACTGTGTCTCCCATCGAGTGGAATTAGGTCATCTGTGTGTTGCTCACAAACGAGTGTTACTCGGTTTATTAGTCAAGTATATTTGGATTATGCCTCAGTCCGCCGCCAAGCTAAGCTGAATTTTAAAACTAGTGATTGGTATGAATCAAACGGCAATGCATGAGGAATTCCTACGCAGTCAGCTAAAATGAAGTGGCTCTTTCTCATCAACCGCCGGTGCACTGGAATTGTGATTCACGAGTAAATCAAGATGGCACACAGTGTATCCATTAAAATGCCTAACACTTCGGTGCAAGTGCTATCTCTGTTAAGCTGTTTCAACACTATCATTAACTTCATCAATTCACACCTTACTATGATCTCGACTTAAAAATTTACATCTATAAGCACCGTATGGTTTATGTGTGAATCGTTTGTTTAAGCGCGCGGGAAAAAAGTTGTATTATATATAGAAATTTTGAAGTGCGGACCTGTATTCCGTCTTTACATCGAAATAGGTTATAATAATCAGCTGTACTTGAGGCGAACTATACCGCAAGTAGCTTTGGAGGCAACTGGCTTGTACTATGAATGCATGATAACAGCGGTCCTCTGAAAAAGTACAAGAACCGTGCAGTTACCCACAATGATTAGAAAGTCTATGAGAATGCGACAGTTGCCAGCACTTACCAATGACGTTCAGTTTATATTATTCCGAAGTTGATCCAGTTTACAGTTGTCCATCCATGGCTGTTAATCAGCCTGAAACATATATATCTGTATATTCGTGGATTCATTTATGGATATAATGAATTCCAACAGCCATGCTGAGTAGGATGTACGTTGCACTGTGCACAGTGGTAGTTCAAACGAATAATCAAGACTGGTGTGTATTGACTGGCCGGTCCAAACCCGATAATAAAATGGGAATGGCTCTGACAATCGACTCGTTAAACCTTTATGTACGTGCACGCGTCACTGAAGGGATAAAAAATTAGTAACGAAGGAAAAATCGCGAGATGCTAACAATTCATTCGATATTTTCCCTCGCGAACGTAAGACGTTAGATTGTAGTGACCTCGAGATAACCCCGGTCGACCTGCGGTATGATGCATGAAATCTTTTTAAAATCTTCGCTCACATTGTACATAGGATCTTCATGATCTTTGTCCGCCGTCTGCTTGAAGCATGCGATCGCGTTTGTTTGTACGCAAGCTTGTCGACCTATGCGCGCCAATCGCTCCATATACATACTTTCGGCTTGCACGCGCACTCGACGGTCTGAACCTCAACCTCTTTTGCTACCTTTAAGTAACGGTGTCGTTTGGAGCTGATGGAGACCAATTGTAATTATCGTATAACATATTTTTCCGTCTCCTGCAGTCATCGGTATTTATATTGCGCGTCTGATAGTCGTTAAGTATGCCTGGGAAGGCGTTAAGTTAGTGCATGTTTGCGCTGAAACTGATGAACAAACACATTTTGTAAAAAATTTGCAGGTACATGTTGTTTTCTCGACGTAAGTTATTGCTACTGTTTCATTTATTTCTTCAGTTTTGATCTCTGTTGCCGACGAAATTATACAAGAACAAGCTTTTTGTTTGCCAGACGTTTCCCTCAGTGCTCCTTGTGTTCCGATCGCGCATTTTCAAGAGGATAATCCACGAAGCTGGTTTGCACAGCTGGAAGCCAATTTCGCTTTGAGAAACAACCACGGAACTAACGAAGCTCCATCACGCTGTCGCTGCTCTCCCGCCTCACATCATAGACGAGGTGGATGATATTTTGGAGCTGCCTGACTCTGCTAAGCTATATGGGCAGCTTAGAGGGGACACTATCGAGCGCATTTGCCTTTGGGACCGCCAGTGCATTACCCAGCTGCTGAGTACTACCGAGCTAGACGACCAGGAGCCTTCATGTCTTTTACGCTGCCTCAGCTTAGCTCGATAAGTCGATCTCGGAAGAAATATGTATCCAACGACTGCCTATGGATATGCAAAATGTCCTCAGTGCCAACATATGCGGCTGTGTTACAATGGTCGACACTACCGACCTCATCTGGAAGACATACAGGAAACAGGTCTCCATAGTGTCTACGCCGGCGCCGGAATCAGTGACACTCCTGGCCGACCGTGTGAACGAGCCCATACGTGAGATCCAAGCACTCGGCACACAAAGGTCACGCTCACATTCGACCTAGCGTAAATCTAACAGAAGGGCCTCCCGGTCGACTTCTAGGTGGCGACCAGTGCCCACAGAGAGTGTCAACTCCGACCACTGCTGATACCAACAGCAGTTTGGTAACCGTGCTCGATTCTGCCCTAGTCCATGTTCCTTCTCCAGAAAGGATATGAGAAACAAGCCATCCAGTGAGTTGCGGCTACCAATGTTGCTGGCTCCCTTGGTCACCTGTTTTCCCTTCGAGACCGCGAATCGGGAGTTCGCAACCTCATCGACACTGGTGCAACAATCAGCGTCCTCCCACTGGATTCTCGAAAACGACTTAAGCAGGCGCAGTCAACCTCACGTACAGCAAACGGTACGTCTATTACCGTCTATGGCCAGCGTTCACGTAGATTGAACTTAAGCCTTCGCCGCATTTTTCGATGAATTTTCACCGTCCGCTAGTCGACCGTTAGAAGAACTTATCCGTTATCAGGACTTCGATCATCGCGGTTCCAACCAGCTCCTCGTATCGCCCGGTCATCATGAATATAATGCCTCTCTTGTCGTGGCATTTCCTACCATCTGCAGATAGCCAACCTCGCTGCCGCCAGTAACTGGTGCAACGCAGCACCACATCGTCTCAACCGGCCCACTCGTGTTTGTTAAAGCTCGTAGGTTAACACCAGATAAGCCGAAGATACCGTGAGCTGAGTTCAATCTGATCCTTGCCCACCCCCAGATCGCAGTCGCCGGGAACGGTGTCGCCAAAACAACGCTAATTACACCATTTGGGTTGTTCGATTTTCTGCGCACACCGTTTTGTCTCCCGAACGCTGCTCAAACGTTCCAGCGATTTATCAATAACGGCAAAACAGGTTTGGACTTCGTTCGCTCGTATATCGACGACATTTTGGTAGCAAGCTCCTAGGAATTAGTGCACCAGAACCATCTGTGATTGCTCTCCGAACGATTTGCAGGGTATAACGTCACTGTGAACGCGGATAAATGCGTTCTCAGCCAACCGACAGTTGAGTTGTTAGGGCACCATGTCGATCAGCACGGCATTCGGCCGCTGACCAACAGGATGCAAGCGATTCGCGACTTTGCTCGCCCCACAACGCTTGCTGCTCTCCGTCGTTTTGACGGCATGTTTTACTATTACCGCCGTTCTATTCCGCATCGCGCGCAACTCATGCAACCTCCGACCGACTTACTCCGTGATTGTTTCAACGGCAACGGCGAGCTGTCAGAAAAAACTGTCGACACCTTCGACCGCAACAAAGGTGCGCCAGATGCTGCAGTGAAGCTGCACTACTTCGGCGCAGACGCCACCACCAGTATGGCTGTAAACGCTTCCGACACCGCTGTTGGTGCTGTACTCCAGCAGTTTGTCGATGGAACCTGGAGACCGCTTACATTTTTCGTCTGACGGTTGTTATCCACCGAAACGAAGTGTTGTGACCGCAAAAGACGCTTGGCCTGATAATTCGTTTATTGCACAAACGCCCACATAGGTCATGTCAAAAATCAAACCTCAAACGCGTATACTCATTTGCAAGTTAGTTATGCATTCACATCCATCATTGTCATTCGCCTTGTTGGAACTTCTGCCGAGC
>JTDE01002651.1:38298-55724 GCA_014338405.1 Paragonimus skrjabini miyazakii
TCAAAATCTTATACCGCAAGGCAGCGGGTGGGTGGCAATGTACCAGAACTGGTACGTTTTCCGAAAGAAGATGCCAACCTCCTTCCAACCCCCAACCTGGAGGACCAGGAGACTGGTTTGTCAGACCTCTACCTATTGGCCTGCCTGGCATGAGTGATTCTATCGGTGTGTTGGCCACACCGTCCAGTTTGGCCCAATAGATCGTCGAGATGCGCAAGCTGTCACACCGCGTCAAGGTCCAGTCTCGTTGTGACAGTATATTATTAGACAGGTACCGTGCTACTCCTTCACCCCACTTATCGGTCCTATCCCTTCCTAAAACATCCACTTCAGGTGAGTTTACTCCTACGTCCCTCATGTCTGGCCGTAGCCAGGTCTCTGTAAGTGCTATAATGTCGAATTTATTTTCAGAGTGAAGCAACCTCAACTCCGGAAGCTTATTCGCCAAGCTTGAAATGTTAGTGTATATGCAGCTCCAGTCACTCTGATTGATTACAGATGTCCCAGATGTCACCATCCGACTGTCTGGTATCGTGACCTGTGGAAGGGCGTCAACATGGGCTGAGGCCGACCCGCAAGGAGTCGGCGAGAGCACGTTTTTTGAGATAACTTGTTGAGAGAGGTCGCTACCTGCTGAGACATTGACTATCGGTTCGGGAGTTGGAAATGAAAGCGACGATCTTCTAAGTTGACTCCGTTTTTTGGGAAGCGTCCTGTGAACTCGAATATCTCCGGGCACGTTCGACTGGTGACAGTGCCATGCGTTCAGAACCATGTTACACATATCGCCCGCGAGAGATTCAACTCACAACAGTTTTGGTGCGTCTAGATGGGTAAGGTGGCTAGGTCTTGGTGTTCGTGTCACTCTCGTACATGTAGTAATAGCTTATCTCTGATGAATCGCCATTGGGAGAAGTCATCATCTGGCGACGATGTCAAATTAGATGACTCTGGCACTCCATGGATGAGTAGACTTCCGTCAGAGTTGTCAAGGGGATTCTCTGACTCCTTTCTCCGGATTCTCTCCAGGTATGGAAGATCAGGTTTTAGGCGTATGTGGGCCATATTAGAACATCGAAGTAGGTGTGCTCTTGTGAGCGCTATCTCAGTGTACTGATGGCTTTCGAAGGTTACCTTCAGTAAGCGGGGAAACTGCGTTAAAGTAGCCGACTTAGACCGGGAATGCCGTTGAAGTTTAGCTGACTTGCAGCAATCCTCCAATATTGTTACGGCACATACTTCGGATCATAATTGGCGGTCATGATGTTCACGCTCAACCAATGATGTCGCCAGTGATTCTGCAAGAATAGGAACAATTACGCTGCATGGGTTACTAGAAGGCTGTGAGTTTATGTCGGTGACAAACTGAACCTCAACGTCTTTGAGGTGGCTCCTAGTATCATTTGTTTTGTCTTTTCCATTCACTTTATTGTAAGCTTTTGGTCCCCTGACTAACAAGCTATTCACGTCAGAAGGGTTAACTCCGCCGGTCCCTTTGTTGCTGTTTGTCACCCATACGCTCCGATCAACAGTAGAAACTTTAACGCTGTTACTGGGATGACGCACATTGGAAGCGGTAACCACCCCGGTTTCTTTAGCTAGCTGATGAACATCAGTGGTTCCGCTTGAAGCCCTTGAACTTTCGTACAAAAGTGAAGGTCTACAATTCGCTGTGCCTGCGGTTAGCGTGCTGTTTGTCTGGCAATAAGTGGTATTCGTCAAGAGTTCTGTTGTGAGTGGGCGTCACAATTTGTAATAGAGCAGCTAGAAGTGTGAGTAGCATCACTAATTAGACGTTCCTTAGAATGGGGTGCGTTGAATCCTGTTCTACACTCATTACAAAGGAAGACTAAATAATTACCAATGTCGTCAGTTATTGTTTTACAGAGCGCGACTGTGACTTGGGGTTCGCATACCCTATGAGCCCAGCGTTGGCAACCATTACAACCCAGTCCCTGCTGGTTAGAATTCACAGATTTTGCACAGTTAATGCACAGACCTTTGGTAGCTACCTGCGATTTGCTGTTTTTGGGGGGCCATACCTCAGACAAATTGAAATGCCTACGGTTGTTGTCAACAAGCAAGCAAAACAAGCTTAAACTAGCTACTGGGCATCGAACTTTAATTAAGGCAGAACACTGTTGAAAAGTGCCTCAAAGAAATGAACGGGTAACTACAGTTGCTTGATACTTCGGCAAGAATGAGGTAGTGGCAGTGGAGGCCGCAGAACCAGTAGACAGGAAATTGTGAGGTGTAGGAGACAAGAAGTGAGACAAGCGTGAGGATGGAACTGGATAACAACAGGTGCCTTTTAGAGTTAGAAACAGATATCTTGCCCCGACGATGTTTTGATTCGAAATTGTAGTGACCAGCGATCGCGTGGCCTCTCTAAGAATCCAGGCTGCAACCGTATTTTCCTGCTTGTTTGTTCTGTATACATGATTTTTTGTATGCCTGCAATAGGAGGCCTGGTATAAACTCAGTGCCACTTCCTTCAGTCGTGCAACCAATTGCACGCAGCGGATACTTGCTCTTTTCTTAACTACTCATCTATTCTTCTATTCTTCGAGGTCGTTTAATGCACTCGGAGATTCCACGCACTTTTCGCCTGGCGCGCTTTTGAGTGCCGTCGAGTGGGCTGTAGCTCACCTCGTGCTTCTTCCATTTCTCCCCTTGGTTACTGCCGTTGGTTCCAGACTAGGCTAGAGCTAACTACTTATTATATTTCCAAACATTGCTGGAAATATACGGTTTGTTTCAAAACCCTGCTGTGTTCTCTAGTTCAATGCCTGTTGGGACTACTTTTCGACTGCTGGACGAGGGTCCAGCGCGTGCTCACTTCTCCACTAGAAAATCAGACAAATCAGCATGTTTTAAGGTTGGCAGATTTTCAGGTAGATTGGAACTGTCAAAGAAATTTAATTGAGCCTGCGTTCTTTCGTCGCAAAATGTCGCTTCAACTCCACGCTCGTAGAAAAATTTCCTGTATACCCCCACGCCAAAAAAACGAACAGACCGCCTTGACCTTGCACAACAGAGTGTAACTTGTATAATCAACTTATAACCCCAATTGACCTTGGGCGTTGTCTCACTTGCCTTAAACCGTCCTCATTAACCAATAATAACTGTTGCGTGCTGCGAAATATATATTCTACTATAAACATTGACCCCATAAAACAAACTGACATCAAAAATACACAATAAACTCACTGAAACTTCAATTCATATCGTGTGATGTCCCCCTGCCTCGGAACCATCCTTGTTAACCATTAGTAACTGTTGTGGGCTATGAAAGATAGATTCTAGCTTAAACACCGACCCTATAGAAAACGGACATCAAAACCTCGTACGAAGTTGTTGTCCCGGCGGTCAAACGTGGGTATCTTCGGGTTACGGCAATTGGCCCACTCATGTGATCTGTTAATGCGTCTGGTCATCAGGTACTCATTATAAAACGACGAATCGGCGTTCCGCATGATAGCCAACGCTGTAGCGCACCTCCACGGGTTACGCGTGAGCACAGATACAGTGAACCACTTGTTCGCGACCAGATTGGAGGTCCGACCGCTCACAACACTCATAATGTGCACTCGGCACAGAAGTTGGTGGACGTGCGGAAGTTCTTGTACAATTACCGCTTGTATGGCCGCACTGTCGTCCATGATCATTGTCCTCGTTTCCACCGGTCCAACGAAGACCACGAATTGCCGAAGAGCCTGAGCAATCGCTATCGTTGCTTCGTCTGCCAACCGGTAATCCTACTCCGCAGGTATCTACAACCACTAAAACGAACAGACTATAACGTTTTTACAACTCTTTTATGTGGCATCAATCCCGATAACCTCGGGATAACGCCGACAAAATTCGATTTGTTCATTACTCATGAACATGAAATGGGTCAGACGATTACCATTATCTGCATTAAGGAAGAACTTACCGGTTATTTTCAGTTGAGCGTGCAAACGACCGAGGTAGCCGGTGGTGTTTCTCTTCGCGAAAAGCCTGGCGCAGAGATTACAGACATCCTTTGTCGTTGTTTTCTTGTCGAAATGCAGTCGAATGTATTGCGTGACACTGAACGAGACGGTGCCGTTGAGTAGCCACAGTCGAATCTCATTAGGCTGTTCCTCCAGTAGACGGCGCCTTGAAAGTTCGTACTGGGCTGCAACTACGTCACACGTATGGTTGCTTATCACGAAGAATTGTGACGCGGAATTCTCCGTTGATGTTTCGATTGAGGCTGAAGTAGGCGGAACATTCCGTCTGTCCGTTGTCCTCTTTTTAATGACCCCTACGACACTCCGTAACGAGGCAAAGTGTAAGCAAGACTAGTGAAAAAACTGTGTAGTTTGAGAAAAAATATTCACAAAACTGGGTAATATTAGAACGTAATGAAATGCGATACAAATTGTGAGAAACATAAATGAACCAGTCCATCATCTTGCTCCATTTCGTGCCCGTAGTGGCATAACTGACCCCATGCGCCAGAATGTACTTCACGACACACACATACCCCGACCATGTGGGTATAGCCAACATCGATGCTATAGGAAGAGCCGGACTGAACTTCGATACTTTTCAGTTCGGCTCAACTGCATCAAATTTGACATCAAAATGATCAATTATTCCCATGCAATTGATCATCGAATAAATCCCAATTGCAGCAATAATGCACAAGAAATGCCCTTGATCGTGGTACAAGTTCGGCTCAACTGCATCAAAATTTTGATAGTGTCGTGGAGAAGCGACACTACCGAAATGCTCCTGAAAAGTGACAGACAAATCAACAGTATTCAGGCTTGTGTTTACAGTTCGGAAAAGGCATCATTCCAACGTATGCAGCACATTTATTGCAAGTGCAAACCAGTGAACATCAGCGCACTTCGGACAAACGTGACTGGTCCACATGGTGTAGCGCTCTGTACAGTATTTTGTACTGCATAACTCTCATTGTTTTTCACATTTTTCACCTTCCTCAAATTCACATGTAGGCTCGTGTAACTCATGTGAGTCGAATCGGTTAACAGTACAAAAACTTACATTTCCAAGGTCGTGAGCCCTGTGTTCTCCCTCTGCGTTCAGTGTCGCCTGTGTACGGATTTTGGGAGAGTTAACGACTAACGGAATTAGCCTTTATTTAAGCGTATCTCCGAACTCATCTGTCTTCAGAATCATCTTCGTTATTACCTCCAAAGTTATTTGGAAACTACACGAC
Organism: Paragonimus skrjabini miyazakii; assembly: GCA_014338405.1. Lineage (NCBI taxonomy): Eukaryota > Metazoa > Platyhelminthes > Trematoda > Plagiorchiida > Troglotrematidae > Paragonimus > Paragonimus skrjabini miyazakii. Next base: position 43,514 of record JTDE01002651.1, read on the forward strand.
AGATAGCATCAATTAGATACTTCAGTTAGTGTGGTGGAATTCTCAACAACGCACCTTCATGAACTACTGTGGATCAGTTGTTTTCATGCAACACTTTTAGTTTCGTATTCACATTTGAATTGTATATATCGTTTGGATCCACTACAAAAGTGCACAGGGTTGACGGGATAGGTTAGACAGGAAACTGTATCACACGAAGAAGTGTATACCCTATAGGGGACACTAACCATATTGCTGTAGCATACATCATTATCACGTGATAATCATTCTAGTGGTAGCTGTTGGTTACCTGACTGTCGTGAAATATCATAACAACTACTGCCAACATTGTATACTGTATTGAAAAAATACAAAATTATTTATATCGCGTGAAGTTTTTGTCAAAAATATAACATTTACAATAATCTTCATCTCCTATGCGATTACTTCACGTTTTCTCATTTAACGAATGACATTGCGTTCTATTTCTTATTCCCACTAGCGTCCATTATGCAAAGGAAATTTTCGCGATGAATGGGCGCTCAAAATTCTATATTGACCAAGCGATCAGGGAGATTCTCAACTTTTTAACTTTTTGGAGCAGTCACCGAAATCCCATGCTGGAGTCTGCTCAATTCAGTTCAGTTCATTTCAGATCACAGGACTTGAGGCTAGTAGCCGGTTAATGTTCAGTTTCTTGCACCAGTGAGCTCAGATAATCCCACCTAGCTGCAACAAGTGGAGAAGCAAAACTTCCCTTCAGCAGTGTTTTGGAGTTCTCAGTGGTATGTAGAACACGATATACTGCTGAAAGAGCAGCGAGAATATCCCCGGTCGAGTCCTCAACAGGACCATGCAAGCGATCTTTTGGGTGCCAAGGTTGAATGATGGAGGGAAGAGGTATTGGAATCACCGTCTGCAATCATGGTATACTCAGATTAAAAGACAGGATCAAAGCCAATGCTGGTGCTACCATATCTCCTGGATGACAGAATAAAAATACTTCTTGGTTGTGATAAAAGAAGAAAGCTGAGAGACAAGTAACCAATAAAGAAATCCTACGCAAATTGTCTATAACTGGTAATAAAGAGAAGGTGAGAAGCACTAAAATAAAGGTGCAGACAGATGAAAAAAGAGAGAGGGTTGCCATCAGGTTAAGTAGATCCTGGTCACCTTATCACCCCGCATCCGGAAATAATGCCGACCAACAAGCATCAAGCTTATGCCTAAAGTCAGTAACCTTGTTGGCCAACACCACTTCGGACGGTAATTTGTCCCAACTGTTCACAAATCTATATGTGAAAACGTTGGCCCGGATTCGAGTCTTAGATCTTTCCTACACGTATTTCAACTCGTGCCCTCTCAACGATGAGTTTTCGTTGCCTCGGATAATCCTCTCAGGATTTTAAAGACTTCCATAAGGTCACCTCTTTTTCGCCTTCTTTCTAAGGAGAAGAGATTAAGGTGCTTGAGTCTGCTGGAGTAATCCATTCCCCGAAGTTCTACAGAAAACTTCGTGAACTCACGTTGCACCCTTTCTAGGATCTCAGCATCCCTGACCAAATAAGGACACCAGACCTGCACACAGTACTCTACACGCGGTCTAACGTATGCCTTATACAGAGGCACAAGGACGCCGAGTTTTCTTGAGGCCACTATCTTCTTTAGTTGATAGAGCGCCCGATTTGCTTTACGGGCTGCAAACGTACACTGAGTTGGCACTTTGAAATCTCCAATGACCTGTATTCCTAAATCCCTCATCTCAGTAGTTTTTTGAATAAGCATACGTGGCTCTGACTCCCTTTCCACCTGCGAGAGTCTTCGGTCTCGACCCCCGTAAGTTGTCTACATTTTGCAACATTTAACGGGAGTTCCCAGTCAACTGTCCATCGATGAATTTCGTCAAGGTCTCGCTGCATCAAAAACTCGTTCGGGCATCCCACGAGTTCCACATCCTCTGCAAACATGCAGCAGGGACTGCTGATCCTGTTCGCCGGACCATTTATGTATATCAGGAACAGTAGGAGACCTAAAACTGACCCTGGGGAACACCGCCGGTGGCGTGTGCAGTGTGTGACTGGGAGCCCTCCACCGGCACACAGAAACTCCTATTATGCAGGAACTCCTTCATCCCTGCCAAAACACCCGGAGATATATTAAATGCTTCCAATTTTAATACTAAAGTCTGTGATTTACGGAGTCGAAGGCCTTTCTAAAATCCAGGTAACAGACCTCAACATAATCTCCCTTTTCGAGCCGTAGGGTAATCTCATCTAAGAAAGCCAGTAAGTTAGAAAGGCAAGATCTCTTACTTACAAAATCATGTTGCTGAGCTGCCACTAGTTTATATTTGCTAACATGGTGTGCTGTCTTATCCCCTAAGATCCGTTCTAACACCTTCAATACAACAGACGTAAGGCTCAAAGGCTTGAATTTTGAGGCCTCTCCACTACTGCCCCCTTTGTGTATCGGTGTGACAGCGGCTACCTTCTAATCTGCAGGTAGTTTGGCTTCACCAAGCGATTTGTTAAATAAATCAGTCAAAGGAGCAGTCAACACGTCTGCAAGTGGTCTTAGAATTACAGAGTGAATGGCATCTGGGGTCGCTGCATTCGTAACATTCAGTTTAGCCAACCGAACCCGCACCTCTTCAGCACTGACTACCACCTCCTCCATAATGGGTACATCAGGCGCGAAGTCAACGTGCGGTGACCAGCAAACATCCTTGTATGCACCCTCTCAAAGAACTGGAGCAACGCTTGGTCCTTCTCTTCATTAGTGGACGCATTCCCTCCTTGTTCGTTACTGATGCACCCAACGGACACTCGGAGGGAGGCTTTGGACTGGACGTAATTATAATACGCCTTAGGGTTTTGCTAGGCTCGTTGAGCCAAGTTCTCCTCATATGCCAATCGGCACTCCCGCTGAACCTGGCTGGCCCTGCGTTGCGCCCGTCTGTACTCTAGATAAAGCATATGTTCGCCTGTGCGTTTGAGTCTCGCCCAAGCCTTACGCTTCATCGTTTGAGACTTGCCCGACTTTGGAACTTCCCGTCCTCCCTCGCCCAGACCGAATTATTTCAGCATTTTTCCTACTGAAGTTACGTCAAATAACTGAGAAATCCTTCGGAGATGCATTCACACTGTAACATGCAAGCTGACTCTCTTTATTCTGGTTGTCCGTTAGGCCTGCGGACCAACGTTGAGGCAATGTGGAGACACCAGGGGACTGCGTTCTTCCAAAGTAGGGGGTTCCAACAACAATCCTGTAAAAGGAAACAATAAGAAACAAGCATGAGCCGAAGGCCCAGTAAGCCATGCACACGCCTCACACAAGCGATGATAAAACCGGCGCCGACAACACAGCAGCATGCTCCGTCACCAGTTCAAATTCAACTAATGCGCGCCTGCTGGTTTCGGTCGCACATTACACACGTATTTTTCGACGTGACTTCGATATATTTGAAAAGTCATCTTTAACTAATCTTGTAAATGGTAAATTAATGTAACATCTCATTTTTAGACTGAGTCTGTGGAATAGACAAACCACATTCTTTCCTTATGTGTAAATCGAACGTTTTAAACTGCATACATTTTCCTTCTGCTTACGCCTTCTTCTGTTGACATTACAAATATTATTGCTGCCAAACAGCGTTCAGTTCCAAATTCTGACTTGTTTGTTAATCAAGTTAAAAAAATAAATGAACGGGAGGCTGAAGTGGCCAAACTGTATAGCGGATACGGAGAGTTTGCCAAAGTGTTTAAGAAACCGGCTCTGGCACTTAGCATTCCAAACGCCCTATTAATCGCACGTCTTGAGCTTATCTCTAGTCGAAGATCTCGTAGCCGCACGAACGTTAATTGGTGTAAAAGTTACGGAACTGCGGAGGTAATTGTGTTGTGAAAGTGAAGTGATAGTATTGAACGTACCTGATAAGCTACATTTGTAGACTGTGAAGATCGTTATACACAGAGCCAGTAGGATGGAGGAACGGGTGTGCTATTACCTAATATTTAGCAAACAAATGCAGCGAAAATGCTGTCCACCGTTACAGCCATTCATAACTCAGCTCATGGCAAATAAACTTGTCAGAAGACAGAAGCAACTCAAGCTCGGCACAAGTTTTCAATCCATAAATGTGTTTGGTGTCAAGACCCCATACCGAAGGGCAACACAATTCAGTAATTTCATGGGTTAAAAAGAACGTAGGCCACAGAATCAGTAATCTTGCTGACCTGAACGTCGATCTCGATTGCATAACCAGCTCTCTCGGTCAGCAAGTTATAACTGGTAACACCACACACTGTCCGTCCAGGAAGTTACTTGAAAGCAAACCATGGTCATCACAGTTAACGCCAATTACTTCTCCAGTAAAATCTACGGCAACTAATGGAGGCGCCCTCCCGATTCATTGGCAACGTTCTTCGCCAGGCGAAGTGTCGACTAGAGAGAGCCCTAGACCTCAAGCGCGGAAGGTTCTGCGGAGTTTTGGGGGTATCGGCCCAAATTTCCCTAATGAAAGGGAGGCCGAACGACCAAAGTCGTCCTCTTCTCAACACGAGCTTTCCTTCTTACTCTTTGGAATGGTTATAGGTATTAACCGCACGCCCGAAACGCTACAGAGACAAAAGAGGATGTTTGGTGTTTACTAAAGAATAGTGACCTGGATTTGATATATAAGGGTAAATCAACAGCTTTTCCTGAGCGCAACAAATTTCAATCAGGGAATCACATCCCAAGGATCAACGCTTTGCTGATGAAAATACACAACTTTCCCACTGCTGCATTCAGGCCAAATTCCTATTATGATAGATTTAACAGCTTTTTAGCACTTCCCAAGAATTCCGCTGCGACCCATGCTTTTATACAAAGTACGAATGCTACTCTAACCTATATTCTCAATGTAGATATTCTGTCAAGTAAGTCATTCTTGAATTCATAAATAGCACAAATGTTCCTCGAACCGGCCCTTTTTTAGTGAACCCTGCAATACTCCAGTCTTGCCGTCAAACCATCCTCCCAGTGTCTCACACAGAGTCCCGCCTTACTGACACTCTTCCAGCACATCCTGTCGTGTAGTGAAGCCCTCACAATACCTAATCGAAAGTGAGCGAAAAATTGGTGAACGTCCTCCGTATGTTATTTTGCAACCCATTACCTAATCCGTGGTTCAGTTCATTAACGGTCTGAGTGATATGCCCGGAAGAAAAACCTTCATCAATTCCTCACTCAAAACCGCATGGTCACCTCAAGCAAGATGTAAATTTTCAAATATTCTGACATTTTATTCAACCTGCAAATGTCGTCTTTACCTAACCTTGTAAAAGGTAAATTAATGTAACATCTCTTTTTTGGACTGAATCTGTGGAACAGACGAACCACCTTCTTTCCTTATGTGTAAATCGAACGTTGTAACTTGTGACTATTTTCTCTCTGATTATATCTTCGTTTGTCAACATATTTCATGTATCTTGTTACATATCCATTTATTGCTTTGTAATTTTCTGTCATGATCGCGCACATCCGAGCGTGTTTCTCCCAAATGCTTTGAGAAATGCATTAGTATTATTACATGGTGCTCCTCAAATACTTCAGAGACGACTAAGCCTAACTGGCTATCATGTTTCCTAAGGATCCTATAGTTGTTATCTCGCCCTCCCCCATGACCCACCACGTGTTAAACCGTCTAGTCTAAGTGATACTCACCGTGCCAATCTGCACATGCACGTACACACATTCACCGGTCCGAAAACTCTCTTCCATATGCGGACGCACGCAAATACGAAATCACCATCTGCACACTCAGCCTACGGAAGCGCTCCAACCTGGATATGATTCAATGTGGTCGAAACACAGACACGCATGATGCGGTGGGGCCTGGATCAAAACGGATAATGATGAAAATGTAAGGGACAAAACGCAGTCTTGATGAGCATCAACACATTGAGCTTGTAACGCCAAGAATACAACGATCCAAAACATTGATTCAGTCTTTTCACTAATGACCTCTGAGATAGCGTTATTTGTTAGGGGGTGCTCAAGTTAACGCGGTCAAGGAATCGACCACAATTTACTGCTGCGACCTGATGTTGGATCAGTTCTTCACTTTGCACTGCAAATGGAACCTATTTTCACAAAGAGTGTATAACAAAACAGACTATCATATTTGATAATATGGTTGCTAAACTTCAACCAGAAACTGCGCACGAAGTTGAAGACACTGTTTTCAATGCTGGCACAGTTACCGCGCACACTATCCTGAAACGGAATTATCTATATCCGAACACAAACGATTAGAGCAATTAATAAACAATTTATAACTCTGTAGTGGATCTAAACACTATACAAAATTCAGGTATGAACTCGAAAACAAAAAAGTGATAAAAATGGAAATGATCAAAACAGTATGTGAACTCAGGTGTGAATATGAGGTCAAAATATAATGAAAAGGAACACAAATAACTCACAATAGTCCGTTGATAAACGTTGGTTTAGTGTTCCACTACACCAAATGAAGATTTCCACCAATGCTATCTGACGTGTCTCTCAAGTAATCTCGATGCCACGGCCAAGATGATTCCAACGACAGATAAATAAATTTGCCGAACTAAATGGTTAATTCCGCTGAATTGTGACTCCCCAAAATTCCGTGCACCAGCGACCCGAACACAGGCAGAACGCAAGGCTCGCGAACCGAAAAGTGAGTTGTATTTACTGATTATCGATTAGTTCGCTTAAGTTGGTTTAAACGTTGGCTGTATATGTGAAGTTGAGGAAAGTGAAGCGTGTGAATTATAATCAGAATTTTGAAATAAAAAATAGTGTGCAAAACGTTACAAAAGATCGATTAACCTCGTTCACATCATTGTACATGTGAGGTTGAGGAAGATGAAAAAGGCATGAAAAACAATAAAAATTATGAAGTAGAAAATAGTGTATAAAACGCCACAACTCATTGATTGTCGCCCCTCACACCTCTAGCACAAACGTACAGGCAAGTGTTTGCCGAGGTAACTGTTCATTCAGTGCTTGTCCAGTTTCGTCCAGGTAGCACTTTACCTTGTTCCCGCTCAGAAGTTTGACGGCTAAACTTCGTCGGCGGATAAAGCAAATAAAACTCTGCCAACCGACAGCACTAATGGATTCGTGCAGTGAACGTCCACTATCACTGACAGAGCTATTTACGTTCTTGATTCGTGAACCGCAACCGAATATTCCAAGAATCAAGCCTCACTCGAATCAGTTGACAACGCACTTGTCCCAGTCATCGTTGCAACCGACTGCTTATCATCATTCATGTAGGCGCTCGATGAACAAATTATCATCTAAAACATATGCTATGGATGGAGTATGTTTTCAGCATTGGTAGTTCCCCGCCAGTGTAAAACTATACCTTTCCATGTGCCTGTCCCCCGATTCGCAATTATTCGGGGAGCGGCAGCGCCAGGTGGGTTCTGCAACAAACTGAGTTGACTTGCGAACTTCAAGTCGCATGCCTATCATATCTGATAAAGAATACGGGGTAAACGGGGGGAGTAGTTTTTCACAATTTCTGTGCGCAGCTTTTGTACGCTAAAGTAAACGCTAAGTAAACTTTCAATACCGGCTAGCAGTAACTATAGCCTGATTGCCTACCACAGTGAACAGGTTATTACGAATGGGCATATATATAATATATGGGAAATGTGTATATGCGAACTATAATCCTGTTTATTGTCTTTCTGTTTCAGTTCTAATCACAACTGTATATAGGTTGATCCTACTGAACTTATTATAAGCTTCAATTTTACATTTTCGAACATTCTGAGCAATGCGTGCACAGTAAGGCACATGAATAGAATGATGCGGTTTCGTAAGTACGCAATGAATCAACTGCTAGGTGGGGATGTGAGTAAACGGTGGAGACGCAACAAACAGTCTCAGGCAAGCAGTTTTAGAATGGAGCCTGACAGTGGGGATCGGTACATGCGTTGTATGCCGCTGACGGCTAAATGTTTCCCGGACCATGTTCTAGAAGGTCATTCAAATATACACAAAGTTTGAAGGTAAACATTATATTTGCTGATGTAAGATAGCTATCCATGCCATTTTTAAAACGCTGAATGTAGTTACTGGCTCTGATTTCATTCAGAAGTTCATTTCAACAACGGAACGATCTTACAATGGAGAATTTGGTTAATACCTTTTTCCGAGCTAACGGGGTTGGCAAAGTGGAACCCTTATTTTGTAGACCATATGAGGAGCTATGTTGGGAATGAATGGCGAACGCTGTAGTGATGGCGTCCGAGTGTATCAGTTTATACAGAAGTGTAAGATTCAACCCTAGTCTTTGTAACCAAAGTGGATCAATATCAAGTGTTTCGCAACTTTCACTATGGGTGAGTGTGGATGAATACTCTGACAAGCTCTTGATAAAAGATGAAGCAAATGTTTGCGTAATCACCATCAATTGATTAACCTGAATATATCCACTGTTTTCAATATCACTACTTACGTGACACATTTGGTTGCTGGGGATGTACTGATTGATAACAAATAGGAACTTGTTTCTCATTCTCCACCAAATCTTCACACCAGGTGCATACCCGCTGTCCTGCAGTCAGCTGTGAATCGATGAATATCTATTTGGCTATCAAATAATTCCACGATTTTGTTGGAGGACGTACAAGTTATGATTTTACTGACTTAAAGCCGCTAGGGTATGCCGACCGGCTAATATCAAAAAATGGATAGAAAAAATAGTCGTGCTCACCAGTTTTGTAGTGGACTAATCAGTCACATGATAGAAGTGACCCAAATTTATGATAACATCAAAGAAATCGTAACGGTAGCGGATAGGTACAAAGGGTAAGCGTAAAATAAAGCGAAAGACGTATCAGTAAAAATAGAAACGACTCTGATGAATCAAATTCCGCTGGACTGCATAGATCACCCCAAGAGAGCAAGACAGCACCAAAGATTAGATTCGTTAGACGACCGAGAGATAATTCCACAAGCGACGCGAGATGATGTACGTCGAGCGTCGATAGATCAGCTAATACGCAGAGCTAAAATATTTCACCGTCCAATCACTTTACCAGCGAAAAAATCTGCACGAATTAAGAGGACAGAGATGATGCGCGGTAACTCCCGTGTTGTGGTGTTGACGATTCGATTCCAAAAATGATGATGATGGTTGCAAACAAGTGTACAAATGAGGCTGACAAAACGACAATTACAAAATGTACAGGAATGAATTTTGAAATATAACTGTGAATTGTGGACACCACAATTGTAGTGGATCTAAACACTACACAAAATTCAGGCGTGAGTACGAGATCAAGGTGATAAAAGTGGATATTTGCCTCAATAGACAGTTGATTCCGTTAGTTTCTAACTCTCAAAAACTCTGTGCACCAGCAAAACCGAACGCAGACAGAACGTAAGGCTTGCGATCCGAGAAGTGTCATTTGTATTTATCGATTATTGATTGGTTCGATTAGGTCGGGTTTAAACGTCGGCTGTATATGTGAAGTTGAGGAAAGTGATAAACGTGAATAACATTGAGAATTATGAAATAGAAAATAGTGTACAAAACGTTACAGAACTCCCCAGCCGGAGCGTTTGTAGGTAAAAACACACGATGAAAGAACGGCAGTAAAGAGAGAACAAACCAAACGCCCGATAGTCACATCACGTACTGTAATCTGTCAGGTGTTTCAGCCAATGTATAGACCGCCCTCTATGTGTGGTGCGTTGATCACGAGAGCAAGAGGGCTGGGCCGCAGGTGGATGTGATAGTGTCAAGGGTGGGGGAGGGCGTCTTTCAGTCAGCATCGTGTCAGGTGGGTAAACATCCTTCTCTGTGTAAACTGGTTGTAGTCGGTCAATGAATACGGATTCGTTTCGTCCGGACCTGTCGATAATGAAGAATGTTTCGTCACGCTTAACCACCTTGAAGGGACCGAGATATCGTAGTTGTAATGGTTTCCTAGTGGCGTCATAGCGCATGAACACAAATTTACATGTGAACAAATCTGGAGATTTATGTTCTCGGCGCCAGTGATGACGGGTCGGCGTCAAACGTAGGCCGGACATGTGTTGTCGTAAACGTGAACTGTAATCCATACCTGGATCTCAATGAGTCGAGGGTTGGACCAATTCACCTGGGAGGTGCACGTTGGTACCGTAAACTAATTCAGAGGTAGTACAGCCGATGTCCTCTTTAACGGTAGACCGGATTCCGAGGGGAATGAGTGGTAGACGTTTGCTCCAATTCGTTGTGTCCGACTGCGCGGTTATCGAAGCTTTTAGTTATCGGTGAAAACGCTTGATTAGAACGTTGGCACAAGAATGGTACGCCGTCGTTTTAATGTGCGAAAAACCCAGCAACTCCGTGAAGTTGCGAAAAAGGGAACATTGGAACTAGGTGCCTTGATCCGTAGTGATTGTAGATGGCACACCAAAATTAGCGATCCGGTGTTCCAAGAAGGTTTTGGCGATTGTCTCCGCCGAAACGTCTCTAATAGATACAGCCAAAGGCCAACGAGTGAACCGGTCGATTGCGATCAATATGTACGTACAATCGTTGGAGGGTGGTGGTGGGCCAACGATGCCGAGGTGTACATGGGAAAATCGGGCGTATGGCAGGGAGAATGTACCAGGCGTGGTAACCGTATGCCTGTGTACTTCACTCCTTTGGCACTCCATACACTGTTGTGATCAGAGACGAACGTCTTTGTTCATAGAAGGTCAAACAAAGCGCTGTGCAATCAGCTTCAATGTGCCGCGTTTTCCGGGGTGAGATGAACGGTGGAAGTGATTAAAAACAGTGCGACGATATGAAAGTGGAACAAAAGGTCTAGGTTTACCCGTTGAACTATCGCACAGAATGTCACCAGGTTGTGTCGGCAGGGGGATGGGGGATAGTTTCAAGGACTTACAAATGGAAGTGTCCTTCATGTCCTCACTGCATTGTTGGGCAGTAGCCATTTTAGACAAGTCGAAGGAAGTTGGCGCTTGGGATGAGTTGACATCAGGACGTGATGAAGCATCAGCCACGATGTTAGCATCACCACGTAGGTGTCGAATGTCGGTGGTGAATTGAGAGATATAGTCCAAATGTCTGATTCCACGTGGGGAGTACCGATCGGGTTTGGTGTGAAAAGCAAATATCAACGACTTATGGTCGGTTTGCACTAAAAAGTGTCGGCCTTCCAAAAGGTGTCGAAAATAACGGATCGCCAAATGGATTGTCAGCAGTTTACGTCCAAAGGTGCTGTATTTAATCTGTGCTGGCTGAAGCTTTTTGGAGAAAAAGGCCAAGGGATGTTGTTCTACATTTACTGATTGTTATAAAACTGCGCCGACAGCAGCACTTGACGCATCTGTTGTGAGAAGGAGATGTGCATTTGGATCGCAACTGATGGAGCATAGTTTGGTGGCGTGACATAGGGCTTCTTTTGCAGCTGAGAAAGCTGCCTTGGCTTCGGGTGACAGTTCGATTGATTCACGTTTGGAGTCGACCAGGTCTGTCAGAGGTTTTAAAATGTCCGTGCAATGAGGGATGAAACGTCGATAATAGTTAAGTATACCTAGAAATCGTCGGAGTTGGGTCGTCGTAGTGGGAATGGGAAAAGTTGAGATGGACTCAACTTTATCTGGCAAAGGTGTGATGCCAGTTTGGTCAATGCGATGTCCCAAGAGAGAGAATTAGCGCCGGAGACACACTCGTCGATGTTGATTTTAATATCATACTGCACGAAGCGATCGAAAACCGCACGAAGATGAGAAAAATGCTCCTCATTTGAGCGGCTAGCGATCAAAACATCATCGATGTAGACGTACGCGAAGGGGAGTCAACGTAATACTTCGCCCAGGAATCGCTGAAATGTCTGAGCCGCACTACGAAGTCCAAAAGGCATTCTTGTGAACTCGAAAAGTCCAAAAGGGATTGTAATGGCTGTTTATAGGATGTCCTCTCCCGCGACCGGGATATGGTAATAGGCGCGCACTAGGTCTAATTTGGAGAAGGTACTGGCACCAACGAGTATAGGGTACCTCTCCGGGATTGTGAAGTGGTTGAGAGCACGGTAATCACCGCAAGGTCGCCAATCACCCGGAGACTTTTTAGGTACCATGTGTAGCGGTGTTGCCCAAGAGCTGTTCGAAGGCCGAATTATGCCCAACAGAAGCATATGTTCGAATTCAGCTTGTGCTACTTTGAGTTTATCTGGATGTAAACGGCGTGGAC
>JTDE01002652.1:2751-18725 GCA_014338405.1 Paragonimus skrjabini miyazakii
CATTACAGCTCGTCAGTAGTGCATATCATCGCCACTGCCGGGACTTGAACCACGGACATTCTGTTCATGAGGCAACCGTGTTTACCACTGCGCCACTGACCTCACGTTAGGCACGACCGAATTATCATATGAGAACGCTCATCCACTTTCGCTTGTGAGTAATAGTCAGGTTGCCCGATCGCCTCGAGAGGAGACATAGTTACTGTCTGTTAACTCCAATCGATGACCCGTCGACTAGGACTTCTCTCCAAGTTGAAATCATAGAAATCATTGACTTGTTGTGCTATCTTCATACTGTAATTAATCAAATCGATGAAGATAGTAACAGATACTTCGCTTATGAACTTGTTCGCTGTCTGACACCACGTACAGCGTATGTGTTAGCAAATACCGTATACACTGGTTCGAAGATCCAATATGTTTAAGCGTCTGGATCAGCTGTATTTAGCAGTCACTATTTGGTTCTAGTTTTCTGAACACAGTAAGTTTAGTACGTTCATCGATCTCTTCGATTCAATATGCTACTTATTAACAACGCTGAACAGCACACAACGAAAGAGATAAAATTGTCCAAGTATTCGGTTAATGAGCCTGAACACATGGCGAAAATGTGGTACCTAGTGTTGTGTCCTTGATTCTTCAATGCCGGTTTCTAAACGGTGCATAATTTTGCCACCAATTAGAACGACCATTACCGGTGACGTGATCAATTCACCAAGCACCCCTTGAAAATTAACGTCACCATATAACATGATTTGTAGTTCATGTCTAGATGGTTCATAGAAAGAATGCGACCTCATGAGAGCACCATTGACAATCGGGTTTTGTAGCTAACTGATCTCAACCGAAGTTGGAACGGAAAACAGATCAAACAGCGAAATCAAAATATTGTAAATTTCGACAGAATGCAGTTAAAAAAGAGAGTGAATAACTAAAATTCAATTAAAATTAATGCAACCGTCACGATTGAAATAAACGCCAATTTTATTGTGATGACAGTGTTGCCTGTTGTTTGTTTGCTCGGATTCTTGTACTGGTAAGTCTCCGCACACTCCGGCTTTCTTAAGGGCCTCGTGAACTGAAACAGACTCGGAAAAAATAATATTTTCTCAATAACAGTCGGCTCATTTCATCACGTAAACACACATATTACTTAAAATGAGTTCAGTTGTACTTATCATAGGGTAACAAACACTTCTATACGATGGCAAATTAGAAAACCAATGGAGATATAGTGATTCGGTTATTGATACAGATGTGTAAGAATGGAAGCCCATCTTCTTCAGCTGATTCGGTGTTCATCCGATATCACGTAGGTATCAGTTTTGTTTGAGAGCAATTATGGAAAAACTGGTATGGCACCGTTCCTTAGGATCCCTTAATCATCAAAGGAACGATAGGACTCCTGAAATGGAATAAACAAACTTCGTTTATCTTGGTAATCAATTTCGTACATAAAAGATGGCAGCTCAATAATGCCTTAAGTTTAAACCCAGAGGGAGACTGACAGCGATCAACTGTAGCATATTCTAATGGGTTGTAACGCTGTAAGAGAAGAAACTTTCGTCTGACAAGAAGTCGGACCTTAACTTATACAACTTCCGGTAACCTCGCACTGTCTTGGGCTTCAAAAGTTAAGCCTATCGCCATAAAAAGCCTTCAGAGAAATAGAAGTAACTAAGAATTAGGTCTTCGGCTGGAATCGAACCAACGATAAAACAAGCATGCCCGAGCACGGAAAGCACTCTACCAGCTGCGCTACGGAGCAACGCCAAGACCGCGGAACTTTCACATTTGAACTGTGTTACCCACCAGTCCCATTGTCATATACAGAATTCACCAAGTGATCCGGGGGATCGACTGGATGGGTAACAAAGGTAAAATGCTAAGCCTTCGAGTTCCCAGTGTGGTTTCTCAGCGTAACCGGTAGAGCGCTTTTTGCGTTTTGGCTTGTTGTTTCTATCGTTGGTTCAAATCCAAATCGAAGCCCCCATTTTTCACAATTGGATGTCTTCTAAATGTAAGATTTATCGTGGGAATTTTAAAAAAAAGTAACTAACGTAAAGTGTAATCTTTCGAGTATTTCACATACAAGAGTATAGTTTTCAAATCACTCCCAGCGATTTTGGATAATTCATTCGATAACGCGTACACGACAATTCCACTAACGCTTGTTCAGACGGTCGGTTTAACCGGACTATCTTCCAAGTGCAAAATGTGTCAGAAAAAAAAAACGATCGAAAGAGTGGAAATTTATATGATATTGTTTGACGAAATTACAATAAAAGTGCTATCTCACCTTGATACCTTAATTATTCAACAAAAAACGTGTTCAAGATGAAGTAACCAAACATGAGTCCACAAATAGCCACCAGTCAATGGGAAATGAGCTCATTAGTAATTGCCAAAATTATAGCTTGCTGCATACACTTGTAACGTATCAATCAAACCACGTATACGGCAGTTATTCTTTTGTTTCAACGTAGAAAATTTTTCCCGGCCTGTAGCTTGAAAATTCACAGGCTGAACATTAGTGTTTTTGGTACCCCACTGCATCTAATAAACAGAAAAACATGAATGTTTCTTTGATATATAGACATATTTTCAAACAGAATTTAGAAACAGTTGTCTTCACATGTTCATTGAGTCCTTTGTGATCAACAACTAAATTTCGCAACGATCTAGGTACTTCTCAGTATAATGATCATCTTCAAAATCTGTAAGTTGAGGGGATATATAATTGAGGGGATTCAATACTAACTGATAATAGCTGTATGAATCAACTCGGTAGTAACGGAATAGTATAACAAAAGTTACTACACGTAACTCTAAGCGCAGTCGAAATGGAATGCAATTATAGACGACATCGTTATATTGTATAATCGAAATCATTACAACGTTACTCATGAAAGTGTATGTTAAAACAATGTCGTTCGATTTTGGATCATTTCCGTTTCATCTTAGTCACAGAAATTCGGTGTAAAGTTGGTCAACAGTTTAGTGTGTGGGACGTGTCTGGTATCTCAAGATCAATCTAACATATCATTAGCGTTTTGACTCATCATGCGCTGAGAGTTCACATTATATCAAAAAATGAGATGGCGCCCTGGTTTTATGACTTTCCCAAATGTAGATGCATCCGTGATCCACAGAGTGGTGGTCAATTTCATGCCACCATGTCATTGCTGTTACTCTGTCTCGATCAATCTGTCTGCTGTAAAGCAACAACCTACCACTTCAGCTTTCTTGAATAAATAATGTATAATCTGTCGGTGGCTGAAATGATCATTTGTTCGGCTCGTCACAATCATGCCTGCACACCACTGACCTTGAAACGCCAGATGTGTCTCATACGGTCGGTTGCTGTCCGACTGGCAGTTGATGCGAACTTTTGAAATGGCCAGACCTAACATCAGCTGATGTAGGCTGGAGAGAATGCCGTGAGGAATAAAATAGTACATATACAATGGCCGTGTGAACATCGGTGTTAGTGATTGCCGGTCACGTATTCCGACAGGAGTCACCTTGATGAAAGGTGTATGTCGTGCAGCGAACCCCAATAAACGTATTCGTGCATGATGCACCTTGAAAGTCACGAAAACGTCAGAACAACAAGTATCTTCTAACTAAATCTGTTTCAGTAATGATCCAAAACGAACACCCAAAATACATTTTAGTGGAGGTCTCAATTCAATACGTGTCTATTGTAGTAAATAACAGCCGGAAGTTTGAAGTGAACAGACAATTCACATGGTGTTGGTTTCATTAGAACAACGAATTAATCAATGTTCTTTGCTGCGATTTCACACATACGTTCATGTTCTCTTCCTGGAAACAGTTATGTGAAATTAAAAGACAAGTTACAACAAAGCTACATTCACTCAAAATACAGAGAAGAGGTTTACCGATAGCCTCGTTTACCAGATCGCATATCAATAAACCTACAAAAATCCTGCATAATGTATTGAGCACAATTACTTATCCCTATACGATAATAATTACACCTGGCACAATCTTTTACACTAACCATTTTAGATGAGACCCAACCGCAAAAAGTCAGGGCTTCGAACCGACGACAGAAACATCATTTCTCAACGCGGCAAGCGCTCTGCCAACTGGGCTACGAAGCCACGCCGAGTTCGGAAATTTCACATTTGGACTCGACAACCCACCCGTCCCACTGTTTCATATGGAATCCACCAAATAATCCAGAGGATCGACTCTCCCGGCAGGATTTTTTGAACAGTTCACGCTGGAATCCATCAACGCCACTGTTGAACATAGAAATTGTATTACTAATAAGTAATTTGATAGATTTATGAGTTTAGATGAGATCCGGTTGTGAAAAGTCAGGGCTTCGCCTGACTGCCTTGCCACACGTGCGCTAGCGTTTATGAATCGGAATTCCGGCCCACAACACACCTCCAGTTTCCGCTCACACGTCGTGTGCACTTCTGCCCTGCTTGTATACGTGGCCAATGCCTTCTGCAGAGGAGGGGATTCGCCTGCCATTCCGTGTCTGTTGATCCGATCTCGTAAGGCGATGACTTATCCAGTCGATCGGGTTGTCTGCAATTCATCCACTGTGGGATTTGGTCATATTTTACGACCGCGTCGAGATATTCCACTGAGTGTTGGAATATTCGTGCTTCCGATCTGGTCGTTCATCCCGTTTTGCTTGCTATGTCTGGTCCTTGGGTCCGATCTCGTTGAGCGATGGCTCGTCCAGTCGCCCGTGTTGTCTGCGATCTGACCACCGTGGGCTTTTAGACATCCCTTGCCGTCGCTTTGAAGTACTCCGCTGAGTGTTGGAATACTCGCACTTCCGGCTTGGCAATCCACTACACAAACACAACAATTGTTCTGTTAGAAACAACAAAACCATACTAAATTTCATTTCAAACAACACCAAAGTGCTAACGCTGGTGATTAAAACTGAAGAATGATTGCACATATAAAGCACTGCCGACGGACAAGGTTCGTCTGTATCCAATGCTATTCTATTCCGAGGCATTTTGGGAATTTCAATCTAGATTGACCAAAAATAAAGGTAGACAGTCAATATGTTCTTACACCGGGAGTTCGTGAGTATAACCTTGTGTACTCAGCCGGCGAATCCTAATATCCGTAATCCTAAGTGATATCAGGCCCGTCAACGAAGTGTGTTTAAATTAATCACTTGATGACTACATCGGATGAAACTGTCCACATTCCTTGTCAATCTAGCTAATGCAAATCACGATATCTCCTTCAAATCGTTTTATTGTATTCCCATGACTATAACATATGTATGGAGCACATAAGCATTTATAAAATATCCGCAACAAATTTAATACAAATGAAGTCACACAGTTTGGGCGTCTTGTTTAACACGTTACTGGTAAATGGATTGAGAATAACACAACGTCACGGGCAAGTTGTAATACTCTACGTTTCAACCACCTCAGATGGCCTTCCTTAGGAGTGTTGTAAACGAAATCACATTAATAAAGGTGGTTGTAACATGCAATATTACTACTTGCCCGTAACATTGTGTTAACCTCAATCCATTTATCAATAGATAAGCATTTCCTGAAAATTCCGTATAATGGATCTGTCGTCTTTTTAATCAAAAAGTTAGGTCACGTGGGTTGGTAACAGACTAAATTTAAAGTGTTGTGCACAGTTGGCAAATTCAACTGTTTACGTCAATACCGGAACGTATACTCGGTCGTTCAGGGCTGTTGTAGCGGCAACCAGAATATCTTCATAAAACCCTAGCGTGTGTTAAACATGTTCTCGAGTTCACTGTCAATGAAATTCTTGAGTCCCCTTGCCTAGTATTTTTCTCGGCTTTGTTTCCGGTTCACTGCTCCAGTTAAATTCACTGTATAACACCCATTTCGACATCAAAACTTCGTAAAATTGCTTGCCGCTGTAAACTTCTCACGGTTGTCTCGTAATCAGATATCCACGATGTTGTACTCGAACGGAAACGGGCAAAAGTAGTTGCGAGGTGCGCAGACACGCCAAAAAGTCAACTGAGTACATACGAGCACATAGTAGCCAATAGCAACAGCGTAAAAGCAGACGCGATCGATTAGTTAGCAAGGGAAGTGAATGGTGGACACAGGCGACAAACGGGTAGGCGTGGGCGTATTTAATAGGCAGATACACGTGATATACAACGAAGAGACTGGCCCTAACTTTGACGGGCTGTCTAATTTATCCATTGGTTCGGCATTCTGATTCAGAAGGATAGAAAACGCAGACGGATAAAACTAAAACAAAAATTTTGCTGTCTGTAATTTCAAGAAGAACTTGAAATTGTTACTTTCGGGTTGTAGAATGCTGAGGAGAATTGCTGTTACTGAAAGCTTGCTCTTAGGATATTAACGGTTAACACTAAACGGTTTTATGAAGTACAAGTCATTTACAAGTAGACATCTGAAACCCTCTGATCGAAATTCATGAGGAACACGCTTAGGCGTTTTGATCAGTTCGAATGAGACTGATCAGAAATCGAGGGAATTTGTGATTTTGCCTGAAAAAGGTTATGTATATAGATTGAACATCACCCACAATTGATCGCAGCTGTCGCATTCCCATAGACTTTCCAGTCGGCCCCTTTCGAAAAGAAGCACTAGTCTCGAGTTTCGCTCTCATTACAGCTCGTCAGTAGTGCATATCATCGCCACTGCCGGGACTTGAACCACGGACATTCTGTTCATGAGGCAACCGTGTTTACCACTGCGCCATTGACCTCACGTTAGGCACGACCGAATTATCATATGAGAACGCTCATCCACATTCGCTTGTGAGTAATGGTCAAGTTGCCCGATCGCCTCGAGAGGAGACACAGTTACCGTCTGTTAACTCCAATCGATGACCCGTCGACTAGGACTTCTCTCCAAGTTGAAATCATAGAAATCATTGACTTGTTGTGTCCCGGCAGTGGTTAAAATCAGTTAAGACAACCTTGTCGTAAGATTGTACAGACCACACGACTATTAGGGTTTTCCACTGATTCCTTTAGAGCTAATGATCACAAGTTTAAATCCACTGGAAACCTCACATGGTGTTTCATCCACAGAACGACCAGTAGGTGTGTGAGTGAGGCCCTTGTGTCCACCCGGCCAATGCTGGTTAGCCAATTGAATGGCTAGCACGAAAAGGAAACCCTTATCTCTCGGAACATAAACACACATAGAGACTGCAATGACAAGATCTATACTAGGAAGAAATGTGTGAAGTGTAATACAAGAAGCATTCCAGTATACGAGTGCATGTTAATGCATTCTAGAGAGGATAAAGTTGGAAAACAAAACTCAGTTGAACTACGAAACAATCAGACAGACGATTCACCATTCAATACACCAACCAAACCCAAGAAAAGAATAGGTAGAAGATCACAGACACCCAAGTTTCTGAAAAGAAGAGCGGATTAGTTGCCAAACGACCATGGCCTTGGTCGATGCAATCACTAACACAGATAGAATGGGTATACCGATATGATCTACGTGGGCCTAACGTACTCGTTGTCTCTTCGCCGACGGTGCACTGTGAGTACGCTGGTGACCAACTAATCCCAAACGGCCAGTGCATTCGCAACCGCACACATCTCAACGCCACACAGTCATGTCACCACGACCTATGGCGCCGATGGTTCCTTTGCGTACCGCGCGCTTCCGTTCTCGGCCGCGCAGTATCTGCTCGTTGAACTCGCGGACGCCCGTCCGAAGTGTATTCCTCAAGACCGTCCGGTTTAACGCTAAGTCTTCCCAACATCTAAAATCAATTTTACAACGTAATAGACTTACCTATACAACGTCCCGATATCTCAGCTTCTGACCACCAGGATTTCGCTTACCTGATCTCAGGTGTACATATGGCGGCTGCTTCGGAATACGGTCATCGCCCATCCGACGGACGTGACTCAGCCAACGAAGCTGATTCAACATTAGCAAGGCTTCCATCCCGTTCATATCCGCTCGCCGCAGTATCTCAGTGTTCGGAACCATGTCCGACCACCGAATACCCAAGATGCGTCTCAGACATTGCAAATGAAAGTGGCTCAGACAGCACACGTTCCGTTAATACAATGTCCACATTTCACTGCCGTACAGCAATATAGACAGCACCACTGAGCGGTAAACAAGGAGCTTAGTGTTCGGCTTCAGGCTGTGGTTCTTCCAAATACGTGTTTCAAGACGTCCGAAAGCAGTACTAGCCTTTGCTACACGAGCTCTCAATTCGCGTTCCACAGATAGATCGGTGGACAGATTGCTACTCAAGTAGCAGAAATTTGTGCAGCTGCTGACAACATCTCCATTAACACGGATTTAAGGTGAAGATGTACAGACACCATCTCCCTCCGCAGAATTCTGAAAGAAAGAAACTGTCTTACCTGTGCTGATATCCAATCCGAACTTGGATGATGCGGACGCGAAGACCGTCGCCAGACGTTGCAGTTCTTCACTGTGTACCAACAATGCGCTGTCATCTGTGAACAGATGTATGCGCATTGTTGAGGTATGCAACCGGGTTGGGACGTCGAAACGTCGGATATTAAGAAGACGCTCTACTTCAACGTCGTCCTTCCCAGAGTCTTGGATAGCAACGGTTAGCCTGGCAGTCCAATATTGACTAAATAGGGATGGGGTCAGGACACAACCTTGCTTCACGCCAGTGACAATGTCAAAATCATTACAAGCCGGTCCACACGATTGCACCTTCGCCCTTATGCCTACATGCAACAATCTAATCAAATCAAGGCACTTACCTGGACATACAAATTTACCAAGCACCGTCTACAACGCCCCGCGACTCACGAAATCCAACGCCTTGGTGAAGTCTACGAAGAGGGCATACAGTAAATGGTTCCGTTTCCAGCACTTCTCTTGAAGCTGTCCAGCAGCAAACACCAGGTCGATCGTAGTCCGATTCGCCTGGAATCTGCATTGTTCCTCAAGAACATTTGTATTCAACCGGCTTGGAAGGATTCCAGCACACGCTTTGCCTACGCAGCTCAACAGACCAATGCCCTGACTGCTGTCGGCGCATTGCTTGCTATCCTACTTTTGAACAAAGGTTCTATCACAGCATCCTTGTATTCTTGCGAAGTCCCCTCGTGCTGTCAGATGAAGTGAACCAGCTGGAACAGTGCACGTTTCATCGCCGGCCCGCCATTCTTCAGAATTTCACCTGCAGCCTTCTCGTTGCGAAGTTGACCAATAGCTCTCTGTAAATCTAGCAATTCCGGGGTGACGGCAAGTGCGGGTTTGATGGCCTGTTATGGCAGGCTGTTCACGGTCACACAATCAATGGTAGCAGGACGGTTGGTTGGGTGCACGAACAGCCGATGTCCACATCTACCAGTGCTTCAGTAGACTGTATCGATGGACCGAAGATCGCCTTAGGCGTACCGTAAAACTCCTTATGTTGTCGACGACCTGCATCCACTCGCCCTGTTTCATGTATCAATTATCTTTGATTCTACGAACACGCTCGGCCAGTTGAGGGTGTTTACTCCGGAACGTGGCCTTCTTCGCTTTATTGCCCGGGTCCACTGTGGAGGCAGTATACGCGACGTTCTTCTATCGTACCAGTTCGGCGATAACCGCGTTGCTGTCGTCGAACCAGTCCGAACGTTTCTGGCTTATAAAGTAAGGGTGTAATGTTCAGCAGTTTCGTTCCTTCGAGAACGCAAAACAGCTCTTCAAAACGCTACATAATGCGATTTACTAACTTAATTTCACAACTCATCCATCTAAACTTGGGAAATTCAACATAATCAACTCCGCTTGATCGACGTCCGTCAGCTCCATCAGTCAAACACTGTAATTAATTGACCAATATGCAGTACTTACCGGTTGTTGAAAAGTGAACATTGGCAATGAGACAGGTATTACCGGTTCTTAGAACAGGCAGGCAGATTGGCATCTGTAACTTACACCAGTGGCATATCACATTCCACGTCATGCGTCCAGCGGTCGGCGGACTGAAGACCAACATTGAACCGGATCACCGTTATCCATCACACCAGCCGGCGAAGGCTCTTATCAAGCTGACTTGAACTCAGTGCCGTATCGCATGCTAGTTTCTCTCTCTCCTACCCCGCCAACCGATTGCAGTTCCTCTGGCGTTTTTATGTGCGCATGTACGTTTGTGAGAGATGATCGAATCGGAAGTGCAAATATTCCAACATTCGACGGAATACGTCAACACGGCATTAAGATACATCCGATGGCTCGTAGCAAGTGGATTGCGGACAACACGGACGAGTAATCGCTCAACACATTCTGACCAACGGACAAGTAGTGGTAGGTAAAAAAACCCACGGCAGAAGGCATCAGCCACACACAAACCAGGCGGAAGTGCACACGACGTGTGAGTGAAAACCACCGCTCTGGTGTGTACTGGGAATCCGGTTCATAAACGCGGGCGCACGTGACGTGGAACGTTGATTTTGACAATAACGGTCGTGCTTTATTGAATTATTTGTTGTCCCGTATTTGCACAACTAAATCCAACACTCTGATGAACGGTCTGTAACACATTGCGTTACTCTATAGAATCCTGCTACGCACGGTCGAAAACGTTACCTTAGTAAGGCAATTTTGAGCAGATTAGTTGCTCATATTCGGTGTTTCCATACAAGCTGGGCGAATACGTTGAGTACAGAAATCTTTCAGTCACCACTGAATATGTGCTGCTCTACCGGAGATCAATAGTATTGTCAAACAAGGAGGGAGAAATCAAGGCGCATTAATATATGAACCATACGTTTATAAGCTGTGCTGGAAATGCTGTTCATGGTTCTGCTTACACGACATAATTATCCATGAACACGATGACGGCACATGTTACAAAATAGTCGCATAGGTTGCAGTGCGTTTCTAAATTGTGACCGTTTTGAATTCCTTCAGCTTTTGAGGACTTTCCTTGTAGAGTTAGTGCTTGAGATAGCTCAAACTGAACAAATTCGACGAATTAATATCTGGCGACTGTAAGGAGTACTTCCTTAGGGCACCGCGACTGACTGATCGTTGCTCGAAAGTTTCATCCAGCTAGTCCCGTACAAATAGATTGTGGTGTGGTGCTGTGTCATTTCGTTTAAATCGAACATAATCGGGTATTCCTGATTGTTTCAGCGCCAGTGTGAAATTCTGGTGCAGTAGCTGGAGGTAGTAAAACTCTATTGTGTGAAAGAATATGCAAACAAAGGTGACACCCGCAAATTTTCATCAAAAAGAAAGGCCTGATAACAAGCCCGTCCCAGTCCATAGATTTCGGATTTTATTAGCGTGTTGCAGTTTTCGAACTAATCCATTCAGACAGAATAGTGCTCATTAGTAGATATTGTCGAATATATATTTATTCCGAATAAATACTGTGTGTAAAATGGCTCACCTTTGTTAGAATCCGTTAACCTAGGCTCCATTAACCAAACCCCCGATATGGCGGATACTCGCATCTTTTGAGTATCCTGTGTACAGAGAACTTCAATCCGTTACACTTTTCAGTCAGCCGACAAACGCTTTTTTAGGGACCGTATTTTACAATTCACGGGACATCACTAATAGAAAAGTCATTCATTAACCTGCGCCACCGATCACCTCTTTGCAGTTCATAGACACTGCTCAGTGTAGAAAGCTTTTTCACCGGCCTTCGAATGGATTTACAGTTAACCAATTCTGTACTCGCATGCTTTGCATCAAACTTGCCAATGAGCTCATGTGCACATTCACTATGGGTCGTATAAACCAATTCCACCTCAATCCGCCACTCCGTCGTTGGACTACCGACATATCGTTCTCTTGATTAAGGCTTGACACTGTGATCTAGTTCCAGTACGATAATTCGAATAGACCAACTTACTCACATGCGTCGTCCGGCAAAACGAAACGAGGAAAATGTGATCTAACATAACCTAGCATAAAGACAGTTATGGATGCTGGTCCCCAGTTGGGATAAGTCGGTCACAGAGACCGAAACCAGAGGACTCCTCCACACAACACTGATCACAGTTGGCTTGTTCTGAACTACTTTTGGCTCCACTCTCACTTCAAGTATCCAGAGTAAACCCCAAAAGAACAAGACCAGTAGGTGTGCGAGTGGGGGCCGTTGTGTCCAATGCTGGTTAGACAGTTTGTAGGCTAGTATCAAAGTGACAACCTTATCTTTAGAAAACAAAATTAGAGATTTCAGTGAGGAAGACTGAGTTGTGTAGGAATAGTTTAATATAAAAGTAAACAGTATTACACTCTGGATAGGGTGAGGTGAGAAACACTTGACGACGAACAGAATACCAAATAGGGCATTTATCGTACAATGCTCCAACGAAGCAGGAGAAAAGAGAAAGTAGAGTCACCATGACTCACGTTTCTGGAAATGAGGACGGGTGATTTACCAAGCGACAATGACAGTTAGTTGAGACGAAGGAAAAATGGATACAACAGACATTTTATTTCCATTTGAAGTATTCGTCGGCTCTTCGCAGATCGGTGTGATATTAAGGGGTGGATTATCAAACCGAGAGTGCGCGTATTCCAACACTCGGCGAAATACGTCAAGGCGATAGCGAGGCACGTTCAAAAGCCCACAGCGGTCGGATCGCGGACAACACGGGCGACTGGACCGGCCATCGCTCAACGAGATCGGACCAACGGACGATGAATGACAGGCGAAAACCCCCCGACAGAAGGTATTGGTCACCCACACATAAACGGGGCAAAAGTGCACACGAGGTGTGAACGGAAACCGGGAGTATACAGTGGACCGAAATTCTGATTCATAAACGCGAGCTTGTGCGTGATATCACAACCAGCGAGTTGAACAATAAAGATTGTGCTTTATTGGACGTCTTTTCGCTACAATATGGATACGTTGATGATGTACCAATTTGGAACGGTCAGCCTACTAGGGGCTATCTACATTGCAACGCCACATAGCCACGTCACCAAAACCTATGGCATCTATGACTCATTTGCATTACGTACGACTGAATCCGCTGCCGCACAAATGTCGCTCCTTGAACCTTAGGACACCCGCACGAATCGCGTTTCTCTAGACCGCTCGGTTTGAAGATAAGTAGTCTCAAGAGCTAAAATCGATACTACAACATAAAAGATTTACTTGGGTAACATTCCGATAATACAGTTTCTAGCCACCGGGAGTGCGATTACCTGCCTTGCTTGCCTGTACCACAGTCGCTTCGAAATCCGGTCGTCACCCATCCTACGGACTTGTCTTCGCCAAGGACAATCAGCATGGTTTCAATCCCATCGGTATGCGACCGTCGAAGTACCTCAGTGTTCGGAACAATGTGCGACCAACGAATATCCAAGATGCATCTTGGACCTTGGAAAGGGAAGCGGCTGGTGTTGCACATCCCGCTGATACAATATCCAAAACATACTGCCGTACGACAGTAAAGACAGTACCGCTGAGTGGTAGACAAGTAACTTTGTTTTCATCTGCAGGCTGTTGTTCTTCCAGTCACGTCTTTCAAGACGTCCGGAAGCAACGCCAGCCTTCGCCACACAAGCTCACAACTCGCGGTCCACGGACAGATCT
Organism: Paragonimus skrjabini miyazakii; assembly: GCA_014338405.1. NCBI lineage: Eukaryota > Metazoa > Platyhelminthes > Trematoda > Plagiorchiida > Troglotrematidae > Paragonimus > Paragonimus skrjabini miyazakii. The sequence continues at coordinate 16,309 of JTDE01002652.1, forward strand.
GTCGACGGATTGCTATCCAAGTAGCAGTAGTCTGTGCAGCCATCTACAGTATCTTCATTGATGTGGATTCCAATTGCAGGCACAACGCCTCCCCTCGGGGAAGACTAAAAGAGAAGAAATATCCTATCAGTATCCTACCAAGTACATATGCTGCGATCGTGAAAGCCGTGGTCAGTCGCCTAAGTTCACTTTTGTCATGTACAAATAGCGTACTATCATCTGTTGACAAGAGCACGCGTATCGTCGAAGTGCAACAACTTGCGGCAAAGAAAATACAGGGATTCAGTAAGTGACCATACGTGTGGCACCTAACCTCGTCACCATCCTCAGGATTCTGAAAAGCAACTGTTAGTATTGCAGTTAAGTACAGACCAAATAGGATTAGGGCTAAGACATATCGTTGCATCACGCCACTAATAAAGTCAAAATCATCAGAGGTCGATCCACATCATTGCACTTTGGCCTTCATATCCACGTGCAACACTATGAGTAAACTGACGAACTAATCTGGACATCCAAATCTAACCGAACACAGACCACAATTTCATACGGATCGCCTTGTTAAACCCCACATAGAGAACGCGGCTGGTTGCATTCATGGCACTTCGAGACCTGTCAAGCAGCTAATACCATGTTGGTCGTACTGCGATTCATCCAAAATCCACAGTGCTCCTCCGAGATATTGACCTCCCAAACTTCCGCTTTGAGTCAGTTCATCAAAATACCTGTTATCAGTTTTCCAGCGCAGCTCAGCAGACTAATGCTCCAATAACTGTCAGTGCACTGTTCGCATCCTTACTTTTAAACAAAGGTACGGTCAGAGCAACCATAAGCTCTTGTGGGATTAATTTCTGCTCCAAGATGTGATGAACTAACTGGAGCAAAGCATGTGGGGTTAATGGCGCGGTCGCTTACATAGTTGCCACATAAGAATGTGGTCCGGAGCTCAAATCTCGGTGATGGAGTTGATATGCATAACTGACATAAACTGAAAAAGGCAAACCTCTAGCCTACCACGCCATTTTGAAAGGGATGAGGTAGAAAGCTCGTGTGAATACAAAAGCTACTATCAAATATAGATAGTGTTCAACATATTTCATCTTACTGTTGAGGTACGTATGCAGTTGCCGAGTTTTATCTTCGCTGCATTACGACCTTTTTGCTAGCGCCATCGTGCAAACATGAAGTAGGATGAATTTTCTTCGCACAGTCTTAATCAATTTGTTTTTAAACTGACGATGATCTACATACAAACATTTTGGCTTGAGTGACCGCCTCAAATCATGAATGCATGAGTCAATGTCGCACACAGCTGCTCCATAATATATGGGTGTTCCTATACAAAGCAGCATAAAAAGAACGGCAACAAGTAAAAGGGCTTTCAAAACAGTAATATTCCTTCAGTAATTTGAACAAATCATTTAGAAGACGAACACTAGTAGATATTAGCATTTCGTATTGGCTCGTCAACACCAACTAACCAATAACACGGGAAAATTTCAATTCAACGTTTACAGCAGTTGGGGGTGGGGATGAACAAAGCAACGGACAACAGAAACTAAAACATCCAATCGTGTAATCTGAATGACGCCCACTATGACTTGAGCCCATGACGGCCTAAGGTTCACAATTAATGGTTTTTGTGAACACAACACAGGTTTGAACCGGTTTATCGCGACGGCCTCACCAAATCTTAGAAACAGTGGGTTTTGATGGCGCATTATGATGGTGAAGGCTGAGGTCAAGTTCATGCCGTGGGCAGTTGACACGATGTGTCGTCCGATCGACGAAACTGGGGCTTACGATTCGCTGTGACTACAATGTCCGGTTTTGAGACCTGTTTGTGAATCCACTTAGGTATATGTTCCTTCATTCTTGGGATCAATGATCTATCGGTTCTGCCTATGTAACTTTCTTCGCAGTTACATCACAACTGGTAAACCATGGTTGGCGGCATCCGAAACGGATTAGTCTGTCACAGTGGTCGAAGCCAAAGGACGCCTGCACTTTAAACCATCACACCAAGTGGCTTGCGCTGTACCACTTGCGGTTCCACTCACACACCACGCATCCGGTGTAAACCTGAAGGAATAAGGCCAGTAGGTGTGTGAATGAAATCTTGTGTCCAGCTGGCCAATGCTGGTGAACCAACTGAATGGCTAGCACGAAAGGGAAACCCTTATCTCTCGGAAAATAAACACACACAGAGACTGCAATGACAAGATCAATACTAGGAAGAAATATGTGTGAAATGTAATACAAAAAGCATTTTAATATACGAGTGCATGTTAATGCATTCTAGAGAGGATAAAAATGAAAAACAAAACTCAGTTGAACTACGAAACAATCAGACAGACGATTCATCATTCAATACACCAACCAAACCCAAGAAAAGAATAGGTAGAAGATCACAGACA
>JTDE01002652.1:19320-44011 GCA_014338405.1 Paragonimus skrjabini miyazakii
ACATTGCAAATGAAAGTGGCTCAGATAGCGCACGTTCCGCTGATACAATGTCCACGTTTCACTGCCGTACAGCAGTATAGACGGCACCATTGAGTGGCAAACAAACAGCTTAGTGCTCAGCTTCAGGCTGTGGTTCTTCCAAACACGTTTTTAAAGACGTCCGAAAACAGACTAGCCTTTGCCATATAAGCTCTCAACTCGCGGTCCACGGACAGATCGGTGGACAGATTGCTACTCAAGTAGCAGAAATTTGTGCAACTGCTGACGACATCCCCATTAACACGGATTTGAGGTGAAGGTGCACAGTGTGATTTGACACAAATAGGTTGATCTCCATTGATTCTTGGCACAGGTAACCCTCGAGTCTGATTAGGAACCCTCAGTTCGCAGCATTGTAAGTTCGTTTCAACTAAGAGACAATTCGCTGGGTTATCCTCAACGTCGCGATATCCCCTTCGAAAGGTAGCTCGGCATATACTAATTTCTCGTTGGCCTGGTTATTCTTACTGCTTCTGGGTCTCCATTCACTGTGACGCCAAATACAACTTCCAGTGGTTTCCATTACTCTCCAGTCGTCTTAAACATTTCGAATTCTTGATCAACACAGTCAGATGTGCAAATGCAGCGTGCACAGGTGGTCAATGCACTTACCACATCCCAGTTATATTTCACCGGGTTGAAACGAGTGAAATGCATATACTGACCAGACCATGCTGGTTTACTGTAAATGCTACGCTATATTGGTCCGTCGGCCCTTCGTGTGATGAGTATGTTCAAGTAAGGCAGACTGCCATCAGCCTCTATTTCACACGTCACCTTGAAGTTGGGATGAACGCAGTTAAGCCGTGGGACAAATTGCTCAGATAGCTCCCGACTTTTGGAATGATCAAAATATCATCAATACAGCGTCGATGACACATCGTGTCAACTGCCCACGGCATGAACTTGACCTCAGCCTTCACCATCATAATGCGCCATCAAAACCCACTGTTTCTAAGATTTGGTGAGGCCGTCGCGATAAACCGGTTCAAACCTGTGTTGTGTTCACAAAAACCATTAATTGTGAACCTTAGGCCGTCATGGGCTCAACTCATAGTGGGCGTCATTCAGATTACACGATTGGATGTTTTAGTTTCTGTTGTCCGTTGCTTTGTTCATCCCCACCCCCAACTGCTGTAAACGTTGAATTGAAATTTTCCCGTGTTATTGGTTAGTTGGTGTTGACGAGCCGATACGAAATGCTAATATCTACCAGTGTTCGTCTTCTAAATGATTTGTTCAAATTACTGAAGGAATATTACCTAGGTTCCTTCCGCTCGTCCTCTTTTTTCTTCTGTCTTCTTGTACAGGGTTTCCCCCCTTATTCATGGTTGTGACAATTGAGCATGAGTGAGAACCATTGATTTATTGCTATCTACGATGATGCAGACGACTCAAAAAGCCACAGCCGTAAAATAACGTTGAATGCGAAAGTGTTCACGAACAACTATTTTGGCTCATTCTCCCAGCTGACGCTATTCTTTAGCAACAGAAGCCTGACATAGTGAACTGATGCTGAAAACGTTGCTAATCTGATCATCTGTAGTGGACTTTTCTAGAGAAAATTTAGACCATCGGTGCACTGCCCAGACCCAAATGACACAAATTAACTGGCTACTGAACGTAAGCGACTGAGAGTAGCCATCAGCGTTCACTAGACGGAAGATAAAGTAAGGATGTCTACTTGAGAACAATGGTCTCAGTATCCTAACGTCATTGTGCTGACTTGAGTGACAGCATTTCACTCATTCGGGTTGTTCTCGACTTTCGTCAATCTATTCGATCGATCAGGCTGCTTTAGGGTGGGGCATTTAGCAGTCCATGTCACTGTTTCGGACTCCTTGGCCAACGGTTTCATCACTGTTGCAGAATCTGTGGGAGGCGTCCAACTGTTTGACAAATTATTCAACACGAACCATCTTTTTCAGTTGCAAAATGAGAACATTGCTCCCAATTAGGTGCCTTCTCCCCACTTCCAATGTTGTGAACGCAGATCGTTAGTCCCGATTGTTCACATTCCGTAAACAATTAGTTCACGTGACGTTCAGTCATGGGCGTTAGCTTATTGCTTCTTTAGAACGATGCTGTATACTGCTGGACAAAAAATATCAACAAAAGCAACTGGCATCACTTAGCATTTTTACGAGCATGTACTCGCTTCCCGTCAGCGATTTTCTAACTAACCTTCACCAAATAATTTCGATTTATCAACTGTCATACAAATCTACTTGTTTCTTACTGCATCTCTTGACTTAACCTCATTCCCTGTCTTATCTGATCACCGAGTTGATTAACCTTTGATGAGGATAACTAAGAGGAGCCTTTGTTAACTGTTACAGTTCAGTTGCATGACCACCAACATTTCGTTGATGGTCACTGAGACTAACTGCCTACAAACATCTGTTTTGTCTGTTTTCCCTTCGAGCATCATAACTACGCTATCCCCTGTGCACACTGGTAGCTTCCTGACTATATACTCCATTTTATTTAGGAATCACTATCCAAGCATCTTTGACAACTTATCGCTTTCACGTGATATTGTCAGGTCATCAAGGTGTGCAGGAGTTGTCAGCCAATTACCCCAAACGACAAATGGTTCGTTCGAAGGTGCCGACTGAAATCATGGGAACAACAAAATCTTGTTCGTGATGTTGTTGGTCTCACGACAGATAGTTGCTGCAAACGGAGCAGCCTAGACGACAGAAAAAGTGCGCAGACAATCGCCATTACGCCGTCGACTTTGTCAACCTCGTGTGAAATTAAAATATTGAGCACTATATGCTGAGACATCATTAGTCACAAGCGTTCCATTGACAGAAGTTGTCATTTTTTGTGCGAAAACAATGGACAACTGGGTGATGATTTTCGGATGACTTCAGACCTAAGAGAACTATTTCCACTGTTCACTCTGAAAAGCCCTTTCCCATTCAAAGATTAATCGTATCGAGTGGTAGCGATGGGTCTATGCTCAAGATCTAGCAGTGACAAATGGATACGTAAGTCAGTATCTCAACTTCAGGTCACCAGTTAACCTTCGGCTATACTACCGGTGTACAGTCCAAACAGTTACCGTTCTACATCCAGAATATGAAGCAGTAACTAGTGTTTAGGCTTCTACTGCCACACACGCCCACTTCAAATTTCAGAAAAGAAACCTAGCAACATTTTCCAGTTTCTTGATATACGGCTGTCCATACGCCATGGTTGTATACCAAGTAGATCGACACATAAGGTACCAGCGTATGCAAGCCAATAATCTTTTCTTAACAGTTTCAAAACACGAATAGAAACGCAATATGGTTCGACGTCTGATAGGTTAAAGTCAGTCGGAAGATGCAGTAGATTACGAACTACTAAAATCTATTAAAAAATCTTAACTGATAAATGGTAGGAGATGTCACTTGATATAAGCTGAACACTCACAGTTGACAAGTTTTCGCATTCCCCATGGACTGTTCACTCTATTACATTGTAAACTTTCTGAAAAAAGGCTGAGGGGCAGTTGATTCCGCTGAACACAATTTCGCGCAAGACAAACACCCGGGGTCGAAAAGAAATGGGATTTCTATAGATTTTGTCTAGACATTACAAAGGAACAAGTTGACCAGCAAACACAACTATCCGTGAGACACACCTTTTCAGTGGCAATTCTTTGATTGAAGTTCATAGAAACTTGATATTGAGGGAGAACTGAAAAAACCCGTTGGTGGTTCTCGAACAGTCGGTCACCGTACATTCTCCTTTGGTGTAGTTCGGCGCTGATCGAAATATACTGAGACGTAACATCAGTCTGCACAAAACGGATTACAAAAAATCAACCACGAACTCTACTGTTGTGCAACTTGCCTAAACCGGCCGTTATGAGGATGTCATTCAACTTTTGGAGTTATTTAAGGGTATATCATCAAATGACAAAATGGTCTCCAAGATCATTTTGGCAGCCGCCAAATCCATCGCAATTAAATTACGTGGTCCTAATCGAAGTACCTAAAATATTCTCATTCAGTTCCTGCAAACTTCCCCAGATGACGGACAAACCAGCGCCACACAAACCCTTGACCTTGACCATATCACGTGATCATGAACTGAGTCAGTCAACGGTCTGTTCTCTGCTGATTGCTCGTGATGTCCCATCTGAGCAATCACTTCATAAATTTCGCATTTTGTCTCATGATACATACTGTAATGACTTGTGAAAGAATGATCGGGAGCAATCATTCACAACACCGTTAATTCCTTCAATGGGAATACTGGTGTCTCTCCACTAAAAGAACGACAGAACAGAAACTCGACTCATCGAAGAAGTTGACATCGCCAAGAACAATTTGAGAAAGAACTCAGTACGGATTAGTGCCTAACTAAATACAGTAGGCAAGGTAAGTAAAAACAAGAGAACTGACCAACCCGGTAATAAAAGTGAGCAATTAGGCAAGCATTTTCAAAACAGCAACTTTCTGTTTGAAAGATGAGTATAGAGCAGCATCAAATACAACACCAATATGCAGCAAACCATACAGGAGTAAAATTTACATTTTACGTTGTTACACTTTGTAGCTACCGCCTAAAAGGTTGACCGGAGCAGGGCAAGTGCGTGGTCAATATTCTACGCATCGATTGCTAACTGTTAGAACTAGACCATGCGTGTCACCCTGTGATTTGGATCCGCACAGTGAGCGACCGCAAACATTATCACTGTGCTGTGCAATGTGTTGGCTATTGGAACATACGTGGGACAACAGATAACGTGGTGCGAAACAGGCCACTGCTCATTGTTAATATCTCAATTGTATCTCTTATTTCTGACTCGTGAAGTTCAGACGTTATGAGCACTCACAGGAAGTATGCAGAAGTTCGGCCTGCCTTAAGATCACAAATGGTTGAAACTACCTAGAAGCACATGATCAGTCTTGTGGCTGTTGTTACTCATTCGTTGTGGATAGCTAGTGAACGTTGATTGCATATCATTGAGATCAGCAGACAATGAAGTTTGTAGCTAATAATTCATCTGTGAATTATTTTGGCCATTAATCTCAGATTCAGTAGAAGTACCAATTCGATCACTTCAAGGCAAGATACTAATACGCTCGTGGCTGTTATCAGCACGATAGAAATCTCCGATGTGTTATTGTCACCGATGGGAGCGCAAGAGATTGAATGAAGACGGAAAAGAGTCTGCACGTCTTTGAATACTGAACTTGAGACGTAACATTTTAGTCCTGGCAAGAAAGAGACGCGAGAATTCTCCGAAACAAAATATCGGTAAAAAATTTCATTTGACACCGCATGTTCTATGGGCCTCCATCAACAGAGCGGAATCAAATGCTGGCTTAGCACAAACACATAATGCGAATGAGCATCAATAATTAGAGTCCAACCATTTGCCATAGTTACTGCCCAACATTTGCAACATTCAATACAGTCATTGCAATATCACGACCGGTTGAGCCTATTTGCTGATGCTTCGGTGGGAAAGACGAAACAGACTCAGAATAAGTGCTAGTAGCAACCATTGTAAGGGACACCCAGACACTTGATGATGAATCGTTGCATCTATTTTTACATCAAACAAACACAGACATCTGGTCTCGTATCTGATCAAATGATAAGGTGAGTTGAGCTGTTGCCAATGACAACAGTGGAGAGGAGAAGTTCGATTAAGAAAGTAGGATTAAGTGAACTGTCTAGATGCAAGAGTATTATTGTCTGTAACACATTGCTATGTAAGAGACCGTTTTTGACCAGTGGTGGAATTGATCACAAACTACCAAGTTGACGAAGAAGGTCTACCGGTTCTAACTGATGACCGGAAATCGCAGCGCTGCTTGATTATCTCAGAATTTCTGCGACGCTTAACAGTTGTGACGCGTTTAGATACCCGGCGATTAATCCGACCACATTGGTACTTGTTTGGCAGACATAGCATAGTTGCGTTCACCAATACTCAACGTGCTGCATTGTACATCAATCCCAAGTTTGTTCCCTACTGGATATGCGTCATGGCAGAGTTCCTACTGTTGTGGGCAACCAGTATAGTCTTATCCAATCACCCGTTTACAGCTGTTCGTCCTACTAGCCGTTGACATTCTGATCACATAGAATCAATGGGTTTTTACTTTCTGACTCCTCACATCTGTCGTCAACATGACACATTAGCATTGATTCCATGTACATTCTCACGTTTGGTGTTCTGCTTCCGTACAGTTGGTAGGATTAAAACAACTGACGACGGCCAGTGACAGATCACCACTATGCTCATAATTATTAACCAAAGTTCAGAAGCGTCTAAAACGACAACATGGACAACATGAAGCCACTCAATTAAGGCCAACTGATGGCATGGTACAGAAAATGGCGGCTCCAACCGCAGAGTTTACAGTAGAATCACTGACCAACAGAAAGGGGGGCGGAATTTGCCTGTTAACCGGACAGCGAGATCATGTCCGAAGCTTCGTTCAGATGTTTTGAAAACCTATTCAGTGAGAATGCAGTAAACTTAGATGATAGTGCCCAAGTCCGACTACTTTTATACAAGCTTGGCCCAACGGAACACGCTTAGTACTGTAACTATATTCTGTCAAATCACCCACATAAATGTTCATTCCCGGACACTGTATAGCGCTTAGCCAGCACTTCCAGTGAGCGCGTCATTGCTCAAAATTCCACTTAATTGCTATCAACTTAATAAGCAATATTCCAAGCACCGTGTGGTCACTCGTCAGTGCGAAAAATTCAAGCTGCCAAATCTCACCAGTGATCAGTTTTTAATGTCAGGTTTTGTATGTGGACTTAAATCTGATACAGATATTTGTATCTTACCTCAGCTGGAAAAGAACCAGACATGGCATTGCAACCTATAACAAATGAGTGCCCACGACTAAGAAATTTACACACACAAAACATTAGGTTGATTGAGAACAAACGACGGGCGAGGAAAACGTCGATATGTGCCATCATTAAAGCAGGAAGTAACGAAACAACAAAATTTTCAGCAAGACCGCCAGATGTTTGATGGCATTTTGGGCGAGTTTGCCAACTTCGAAAGCATATACGCCAAGGGTGTGAAAAGCGTGGAAATAGAAACTCACTCTGGAAAAGCATCCTTACCCAGGTGTTTTCGAGAGTCCAAAGAGACGTCAAATGCCGTCCTTGAAGTATAGGAAAGTGACATTTCAAGCAATGGGAGTTACGTCATCTTACCGAATGATAGGAAAATACGACAGCAAGCAGACACGACCTCTGATTACATTCACCTCAGAGGAAACACGGGATCATTTATACAAACAGGCATGTAGACAAATCAATTATGTGACACAGAACGCCTCAAGAACACAAATTCCATTTGTGGGGCAATTAAACTGATATTCAGCTGGGTAGTTTACATGCTACTGATAGTCATTACATCATCAATTATCTAAAGTTGGATTTACTAGGTAAAGACTTAACTGTTAAACTAGGGTTACTCGGTGTGTTGTGACCGCAAAAGACGCTTGGCCTGAGAATTCGTTTACTTCACAAACGCCCACATAGGTCATGTCAAAAATCAAACCTCAAACGCGTATACTCATTTGCAAGTTATTTATGCATTCACATCCATCATTGTCATTCGCCTTGTTGGAACTTCTGCCGAGCGCGTACACACTATTTCGATAGTCTCTCCTTGTCCTCCGTCTTCCTGGCATTCGCAGCTTGCCCTTTTGTTCCTGAACGTTGCCTGTGGGTAACATACTACTTGTGAGTAGTATACTACTCACAACGAAACTGCCTGTCATACAACAGGTGTACTATTGAATTTAATCGGCACTTAAATCTGTCCAGCTGTTAAAACCAAACCTCCACATGAGAATGTAAGAACAATGATGGACGAAGACATAGCATCGAAAATCGTCTCAGAACTGCACGGACAATATAACAACCTGGTCGATGTACACAAGCACAGGCTCGTGAAAGATCAGTCACTCCATCAGTATTGATGAGTGAAGACGTTTTTAGAATCTTTGCAGATACGGCTCGTGGCTAAACGGAAACTGTCTATATTGATGCCAATGCAACAGAACACAATGTCTTGTTAGGAGTTCTGCAACATATCTAGACTGGTCAATCAACTGATTTAATAGATGAAAGATGTAAACTTTCATAAGAATACGCTGGTTCGTCCTCGATATAATGGTGCGCTTGGCGAAATTCGGATTCTCTTTCCAGCAATAATTAACACAGAAAATCTCGGTCTCGAAAATAACGCGACTGTCCCCGTAATTTGCTCCCAAAACCAGCCAAAAGACGCGTGCAAACAACAGCTTTGTTCCGCCCCAAAACGTGTGCGACAGGGCGAAAAATACAAGGTATTTATATGGTGCGTAGTGATCTAAAAGCATTCTCGAATCAGAAAGTAGAAGGACGGTTACCGAAAAAAATAGTTAGGGTCACTAGACCACCAATGAGCATAGCGGAATAAAGGTCGAACAAGCAAAACAATAACCAAGGTCACCCCCCGACCGTTCCGCTAACTCTGATTGGATTAATGGTTTTTCTCGAGGACGGAGGCGATTTTGGATGGAAAAAATGGACTCTCTAACAAAAAAGTGGAACAACTTTATTGCCGTGAAGATTCAACCCCAATGATTAACAGATGTTAGCATATGGTGTAGGGATTCCGGCAATCTTAAATTAACGCGTGCTAAGACAGCTAGGGTCATCTTGGTATCAGTAGCATGAAGGTGGTGGATCGCGGTTTCTCATTGGCTGGGGATCGACGGTCACATTGAACACTTGGTTCAAACTTGTAAAGCGTGTAATGGCGACGAAAATGATCGTTAACTCTAAAATGCACTCATGGTCTAAGGCTGGACAATAAGCAAAGCAGCGTAGCTCCTACAAGTTCATCATCCACTAAAACTAAACTGGCACCTGCTTGATGACGTTAACAAACGACACTCAAGCTTTATCGCGCCGGAACCTCAGTGAACAATGAAACAATGCCAAAGCTTACCAAATAGTCATCTCAGCAAACGGTAAGTTCCTTTAGCTTGGTAACCATTGATGTGGAATACACGATAGAATAACCCATGTACTTATCAGGAGGCAAAAAATCTGGCCAAAATATAGATTGGGGTTCACATGTAGTCAACGACTGGCCGTAGTGTTACCCCAGGTTTACGTATCTTAGGTAAACCGTAAAACCTCGATGCCAGTGCTGTTCGTGGATACACTGAGCAAAACAGAGTGACATATCCAGGCTGATTTTTAGTTTTTGGAGCAAATCTGCTGTTGAGGTTTTTGAACTATTCAAAGGAGAGAGCTGTTTATTCATAAAAATGATGATGCACTGTTATCTGAAATGTGATCTTCCGCCTTGTTAACGATGACTACATACAAAGAACGGTTACTGACAAAAACTCTGTTGATCCCATACACACCATAGGCGGTACATCAATCAGATGGTTTGGAAATGTCAGAAACCTGGCCTAATAAACTGAATGGACAACTGATATATGGGAAAAGCTTGCCGAATCCTCGTCATCCACTCTACCCCCGAAGAGTCTACATACGTACGGACTACACATACATGCACACACTAACTGTCCGGTCCTATTCGCATCCGGGCTCTTGAGGTTGTGACCTCAGGCAGTAGTCTTTCTATACATTACACGTGAAATATACCAACAGGTGCCATTCGATGACTGTCTGCTATGAAGCTTGTATAGTGTAATTTTTCTGCTTTAACTCGTTGATAAATGGTTGAAAACTATATCTATTGGTATCAGCTCAGCGTCGCTTAACGAAGCAATTAGTTCAAATCGGAATTAACCAAATAAAGTTCTTGTGTTGTAATTACATACACGACTTCTTTCTAACTGTTCGGCCGATCGTAAAATAACCAAAACCTAAGCACAACTAAGTGCCAGAGGTCACAGTTAGATTGGCTAAGCTGAACATACGAACAAGTCAGGCACGCGGATCCAGTCTGAGAATGTTGAAAGCTCAATGGAGGATGATAATATGGCGAAAAGACTGCGGAATGTTAGACAACAAGAAGCAAACAACAAGAAGAGAGAACGCCATAACCTTAGCAGATAAATGGTCGGATTAAATAGATCAAAATCGTAGGTCATACAGCTGTTGCGAAATACTGAATGTGACGAGCCGAATTCTCATAAATAATTGGAAGCAAAAGTTTGAGTTGAAAATGCACAACCATATCACTTGATTTGAAGGGTCAGATAGAAAGATAATGGTAAAACTTGTCTAAAAAGTGTGCTCAAAAAGGGAGCATGTCAGTGTGATATGGATCGGAAGAATAAACCAAGAGCCAGCAGGGAAAAAACCAAGTAGACCGGCTGAACAAACAGAAGAGGATGACGTAATACACGAAAAATATTGGTCCAAACAGAAAGTATGAGAATACAGCATAAAACGTGTGCAGAAACGAGTAGAGAAGGAGATGGAGGAGATCGTGAGTAACAAGGGATAAATGTGTCTGCTAATCATGAACACAATAAGCAAGAAGATCCAGTGTACGGGCGCTCACACCCTTTGAGCCTGCTCAATAAGATCATCCAAACAGGACGGATCGGCTAGCGTGGACGTGTCGCCAAAATCGAAATCCTGATTAGCAATCTTTCGTAACAATCGTCGCAACACTTTACCACTTCGTGTCTTTGGCAGCATTTTGGCTTCCTAAACAGTAACCATAGTGATACATGGTGAGTGTCGCAATTACAGAAAGAGAATTAGGGAAAAATTGATCAAGACCAATCTGTGCCAAATGTGGAATACAATAAAACCAATCGGACTACTTGAGGAACATTTTCTGAGTAATTGCACTGAATAGATCAACGTACGGGACGGCTAAGGTTATTAGAAACATGGAGGCAAATGCACAACGACCGTTAACTTGACTAGTCAACTGGTGTAGGGGTGGCCTTCGCAAAATCTAGAATGTTACATAAACAAACATAAGAAAACAGTTTTGGGGACCCGATGGTCAAATGATTTTGCTACTGGACAGATCGCTGGCCACAAGCGCAAAGGGGCAGCATGTGAGAAAAATCAATTATCTGGATGTGGCCCACGCGTTATTTACAACTGTGCAGTCTGAACGAAATGACGGCGTAGCCAAAGTAAGCAGTACGGATTGAGTGGGATGATTTTCATCAGTTAGGGAGAAATGTTCACAAACTTTTCGAGAAGACCGTTTTTCTGCAGGCATTGTCACCTGGTCTGCGGATTCAAAGGTCGTATGAAAACTGGTAAATATAATGAAGATCAGCCTTAAGTATAGTTGACGATTGTGAACCAGTCACCCGGGAGTGAATATTTAGTCGCCCCGAATGAAACTCATATGAAAATAGGCTTGCTTCTCAAAACTCAAGCCAGCATACATTATAAGCAAACTTCGGAGAACCATGATCACGAAAGCCTCTAAAATAACGAACGGAAGATGAGTTTGAAAACTATCAGACCAATCAATTCGAGGACCCGTAATAAAAACGGGGACGACGAATGATATCAACCAATAGGCTGATGCACATTCCCGAATATAAATGCCGAAGAGCAGAGTGGTTAATCCCTAGTCAAGAGCCTCTTCATCAACTTTAAGGAGCTTAGAGGAAGGCACGTCGGCATCAGGGACCCGAATGAATTGCCAGACGGCTCTCCTCAACAGATGTCCACCAAGACAGAAAGAAGGACATTTCGAGGACACGTGATGGTTATGTCAGTGCAACTGGTCGGTTGAACTGGACATCAGCACGTTGCAGATAGACCTGAGGAAACAGTTGACGACTAGCGCCAAGTATCTATTTCATCTCTGCTTAGTTGGTTCGTTGAATGCACCTAGATCGCAAATTCGTGAGCAACTGAAATCCGATGGCCCTATGTGTTTGATCATGAATGGTGACCGCTGGGATAGGATGTGGAACCCACAGATAGAGTTCATTTGCACGAGGTATTACGCCACAAACCATGATCCCAATATCCCGAACTGTGCATAATGCTCAATAACAGCTGCTACAACTAAACTGGTCATTTTGGATACTACGTTAGACTGTTGGAACGAAATCAAACTGTCAATTATGGGGAACATGCAAATCAGTCATTCAGGACGACGATGTTATCTATCTAGAAATAAGAAAGTAAGTTTAACGCATACAACATACACAATAATAGAATCAAACTCCATATAGAATCCCTGATAAAAACGGTAATCGTGTGCACAGTCATCAGTGTCGATAACCCATAACAACGTGAACATTCAAGTCAATTATGGTCAGCAGGAAAAGGATGTCGGGTAGTCAGATGGAGCCTCGAATCAAATGTTAAGAACAGTTAACAATCTGCCAAAACGAAGACCAAAAATGGGAGCGACTGGCTCAGAAATCTTCTCAGCTGTGAGTATTACATAAGCCTGTAGAGAGTAAACTTTATGATGGCGTGCGGAATAAATCGTGGATTTGAAATGGAGAAACAAAGCCTCAGAAAAAATGAAAAGCTACGTTTTAGTTATCAAGGGAACATGTTCGGTGTATCTAGTCCCGCTTCCACTGGTGACCAAACAAACCGACTATTTTTCCCCGAAAACTAAAAATTACCTTCCCTTTTATCGGAGGCTCTCCTCTTCCAATTGAAAACCAAGAGTTAATGTCAACGGTAAGGAATTTGTTCGCCACGTCACCATTTCTTGAATATTCGAAACATCCATAAGTACCCTTAACTAAGTAGGTGCCAAGTGATAATGGGTTTCGTCATCGAAGATCAGATGAATTAGACATCCTAGAACTTAAGTCTGCTAGACGGTTGGGCTCCGTTCTAGCCACATATGAAGAACATGGATGTAATATGTACCAGAGAACACAAAAACCACATGTATGTGAAAGATTAAGAGACTGTAAAGCCTAACCTGAATATGATCGGGGATGACAAACGGACCGATGCGTTTGCGTATAAGCTGACAAAGCTCGGTCCGAATTGTTCTATTCAAGTCGGATTCTTGCAAATGGTTCATGCTGGTCGCACTCTCACCATTGTGTGTCGACTGCTTCATGGTGATGAAACAATGTAGGCATTCCCCTTTAACCGGGTGCATTCGACTAACAGCGGCTGCCTCGGCCACTTTGGGATGAAGAAGTAGGGTGCTTTCAACTTCAGCAGTACTGACTAGATGACCGCTTATATTGAGCATATCGTCAATTCGACCTGCGAGGAAGACAGAACAAGAAAACCTCAGTAAATATACAATGTATCATGGGGTTAATTATCAGATCAATAATTTATGAGCTATTTTATCACTGTTCAGACTCATCTAACGGAGATAACGTCTAAGTAACCTCTTTCAAGATGAACAAAGACAGAAGTCACTTGTTATATTGATGAAATAAGCTTCCCACGAGCATCTGTGAAAAGGCCATTGTTTTATTTTGAATGCAAACCACAAAGTGGCCCGGTTAGGACAGACACATCTTACCAACACACCAAGAAGGCACACTGTGGGACGTTCAAGTTTCGCTTAATCTCCCTGGCCACAAACAAGCCTTTTAAACACGCTGGAGTTGTGAACGAGTAAACAAGGTCTAACAGTAGCTGTTGATCCAATTTAAGGCAAACAAAACGACTTGGGTGGACGAATTTTGCGCGTACAAAGTTGGTCGATATTGTCTGGCCAGCACGGTCTCATTAAGTGCCGGCAAAGTATGGCGGTGGTTAAGTAATAACAGGAACTAGCCGACTGGATACGTCGAACTACTGATGGAGTCCAGTTAACCAACAGGAACTCCAGAAACAACTATGAGAAGACCGCGAGGCCTGGTGGACACAACATGCTTTCGAGATGGAACAGACTGCTGTTTCAGGCAACCTTCGAAGGCTTTTCTATCTTATCCCAGCAACGAGCAGCAGGAAGCTAGATGTGAGTGAGGCAACCTACGACGCCACTGCTGGGCCTATTCGTAACCTGCAACGACGCTTAGGACGCAGGGCTGAACACTTTCAATAACTGTTCTACTGGCCACTCACGCCACTGATAACACATGGATTCTGTCGGTGGTCACTGGTCAATTGACCTTTCTCGGCCCTCGAAAACAGAAGTCACTTTGAAGATCAAGTTCCTGAAACGTCACAAGACGTTTGGGTTAGACGAAATCCCTCTTGCCTTTTTTTGTAGACAGAGGTCCAGCCTTAGTCAAAGCGCCCACGCCTCTGCTCAGAAATTCTGGGCTAATGTAGTCGTTCCAAGTGGTTGCAGATTGGGTAACATTGTCTCTATTTCCAAAAAAGCCTCACGCACATCCTGTGCAAACCACAAAGGTATCAGTTCGATTCATATTGCGTCGAGTTTCCTTCAAGCCACTGTGCTTCGCAGACTAAGTGAAATTCGTGAACAGCAGCCTGGGTTTCATTGCGGCCACGGGTGCGCTGACCACATCTTCAAACCTCAGCGAACGCCTGAACTCCGCCATTTTACATAGAAAGCCAAATGTTATCTTCTTGGACGCTAAAGAGGCATTCGATTCGGTTGGCACATCCGCACTCCGGGAATGTCAATCGAAGAGGGGTATGCCAGAGAAGTATGTGAACATCATAATCATCACAGCAGCCGAGCCTGACAGAAGGTACTGTGGCTCGGGCAGCTGTTCACCTCAACAGTGACGTGAAATATCCTAGAAGAAAACGTTACTGAGATAGTTGAAAATCAAAAAAAGAAGATTAGAGAAGAGAACTAAAAATGGTGTGGATGCGGGCACGCCATTGATTGCGGCACACTGTCATCTCGAATAGCGTTCCTAATCAGCAACTTGAGTGAACACGAGAACCTCAGTCAGGCAGGCGACACATATCCACTTTGCCTACTAGAGCAACCAGAGTCTTCATTATTCCTGACTACGTTGTTCCTTGATCAACACGCGGTTTTACCCAACTACTGGTTGTTCCAGTATACAACACTCGCTACGGCAAAAGCACGACTAGAACGTGGAGTAAGTGACCCGAACATTGCAGCGTGCTTAGTTAACAAAGTGACCGCGCATCTCGAGTGTTCCGGAATACGCGCTGGCGAACGGCCACAGTGCTCACGCAATCAGTCTAGTTAACGTGGGCTAAGTGGCGGAGACAACGATGGTAAAACACAGCAAGTCGGTTGACATCTTCATTGCGAACAGGCCACGTTTCCCAACCATACAGCAAAACATAACGTATACAAACATTATATACCCTTCCTTTCAGCGATAACCGAACATCTTTTCCACGTCACAAATGACGCAGCCTGGCAAAACCAAATAGTATCTTTGCTATCCTCGCTGATCTTTCATCAACAATATTACAAGCTGACGAGATAGTGCTACCCAAGTATGTGAAATTGTCAACAGTCTCAAGCGGATTACCTGCAATCAAAAAAGTAGGAGTGAAAATGCCCCAGCCTGCAAGCAACACTGCACTCTGGAGGTGCAAAGCACATTCCATACAAACCAGCACGGTCACTCACTTTGCCCAGCATGGTCTACATGTCTTTGGCAGAAAGGCTAAGTATGACAATGTCATCCGCACACTCCAGATTGGTCAACCGACCGCTAGGAAGAACCTCAACACCAAGCTCGCTGGATTCCTCAAGCACACCTTCAAAAATGTCGTTCATGACGAAAAATGAACAAAAAGAGGAAATTAGATATGTTTGGTGAACACCACTAGAAATGATGAAAGCCCGAGACAGGTGTCCATCAACTCTCACCTTACCTGTAAACTGAGCACAAAATTATCTCAACAGATTCACCTTTTCCCTGATATTTCCTGGCAAAGCCGACAATCCCAGAGAACGTCACGAGCAACTGAATCGAAGGCGGCTTTTAGGTCTAAAAACACCACCAACGTCGGTTGGCACTAAGAGTGCCGATGTTCCAAGATCCGTCGCAGAGTTAAAATGTGATCAAAGTACCCACGATCGAATCGGAATCCTGTATGTTCTTCACGTATCTGACATTCTCTGGGCTTAGTGAGCCGATGTAAAATAAAGCCAGTGAGTAACTTGGACGCAACAGACACCAAACTGATGCATCTGTAATTGTCACATAGACATCGGGCCCCCTTTTTGAAAAAGAGAACTACTGTTGATAAGCACCAATCACGAGGTACCTCTTCAGTTTCCTAAATCGTATAGAGCAGTTTTGTCAGTTCTGATACCAACTTCACCCCCACCATCCCTGAAAAGAGAAACAGGGAGGAGGTCTGCACCAGGAACCTTATCACGCCCCAATAACATAAGCTCCAGAGCCACTTCTGCTTCCGACGGAGGGCCATCTGGAACGCAATAACTGAACATTCGGGTCCCATCGTCTACATGATCTCGTTGAAGCCTCAGATTGTTCAATCTCCCAGTCAAGTCAGCGCGAATGACTGGTGACAAGTGAACCATCACTTTCACATATGGTGTCACCTAAACTAACTCGACGGCCGGTACAAACAGAAATCAACGAAAATAGCTCTCTGCTATTCTGAGATAAACGCCCGTTCCATCTACTTCGAATGTTCGACCAAATGGTGCTCACGATCTATGCGGAAGCCTTTGGTCAGGTTACATTTAAGTTCTCGACGGTCGTCATCATATTCAAAATCAAGTTGGATCGAGAGACGTTTGTTCATGAGGTTTATCGACGTGACAGAAATCCAATTCTGTCGCAACCGAACAGCTACTTCGGAACATACCTCTTCACAGCATGCTTTCATAGCTTCGGCAATTTGTTTCCAGTGTTCGTTAGGATCTCTTACCTGACTCGAACTGGACAATTTGTTCAATAATGCTTCCTGGTGAACCTTCTTTGCACTCTCCTCGCTCGAATGCCAGTTAAGCATCTTGCATTTACAAGTCTATGTCCTTTGGCCAAATGACAAAACAAAACGGGCATGCAGAACAGCATGCTCCGAGTCAAGGTGGTTGCTCCAAAATGAGTGACAATCACTAACAGAATAGCACCACCTGTTACTGACTGCTATATGAAAGATTTGTTTCCATGGCTGAGAAGAACACGGAGGTCTTCACGTAATACAAAGCCTCTTCCCGCGTTCAACTGCGGTGTTCGAAATAGAGACTGTAGGGGTACATAGCTGAATCAGTCTTTCACCATTGTCAGTGTGTTGTGCCCGGACACCAAACATATCTCTCAGCCGATTCTCCTTTGCAGAAAAACAACCAAGCTGTCCATTCAAACCGCTTCGGAAGGTCAACGAGGGCGCCACAAAACGCATCTTTGGTGGCATCCGAACAGCCGTCTGTCGCAGCGCACGTCAAAATAATGAATATACAATGATTGTCTGATTTGCGTTGGGAGACTCTAACCGATGTGTTCAGTCTGACAGTGCATAGGTGACTGTTCACTGGGATCCAATCAAGAAAACACTGCTCTGCTCTGGAACTCAGAGCGATTCCCACTCCGACTTAAACACGAGACTCAAATTCGGCCTCACGAGAGACCCTGAGAGGGAAAAGCGCTCGGATCGATAGGCATCTAGAAACAAGTTCAAGTGGATAACGGTGCTAAAATCGTAGACTCGTGTCTCCGACACACAGCACACATCAAGTTCCAGACTTGAGAGAGTACTTGCCAGAGCAGCCTGCTGACCAACTTGGCGGAGAGTGCGGAGATTGAAAGCACCAATGATTACCAGTTGTCCTAACTTAAGAAAACAATTATCTTCATCAGAGCAGAAAAAAGACATATTGCGATATGCTAACATGTCATTTACTATCAGTCGCAAACGCAAAACATGCCAGTTATATACATCGTGCAGATAAGTACAAACAGAGAACAGACACGCCTGCAAGCTCTGATGAAGTGGTTAAAGGGAACTGTGTTTCAAAACAATTTTCGCCCGGGGACATAGATAAGGCAGAAAACTTGTGGAGGAAGGCGATGAAATAGAAGAAAACCATAGTGAATGTACAATGTCACTATCGGGAGAACGATAAGTACTGATAATTCCCGGTTGCTTGTGCCGCGGAAGAAGGTTGACATGAGGAACCCCACCTCGAGTCTCTGATTCGGAATTCTGACCTGCAGGACAACAGGATACAGGGTTTCTTTGATGGACCCTACCCGCGTCCAGTGACTCAACAGTCTTACTCACTTGGCAGTGGAGGGCTTGCCTAGCCCGAGGGCACAGTGCACAAGACATTAATGTCTGATTCTGAGCCATGCTGCGCGCAGTGGATGTACTCGGAAGTACATCCAGCTTTTAGGTGATACCAGGTGTTCTTCGACCGTATTGGATAATACGCCGGCGGTAACGTTCAACTGCTAGGCGATCGGAGTGCTCTTTGATTGAGGGTACCTTTTCCAACCCCCTTCTTCTTGATTCGGGAGACAACAGTGCCGCAACCATAAAAGTACTTTTGCTGTATATTCATTGAATCATATCTTACTACCTAAGCATTCCTATACAGTCAGTAGTGCGACGTACAACCCGATGAGTGCATCTGCCTTACATCTGACTGCGTCCCTTTAGCTTGTCTGGCAAGGTTGCACCAAGAAGGTCCGAAGGCTCAGTCACCATAGCCTTCCGGATCGATGCAGTGCACAAGCCCGATCACCACATTAAGGTAGCAGTATGGACCAGGAAGCAGTACAAGTCGGGAAGTATGTGAATATCCTGAGGGCCATTTGTAGTCAGACCTCAGGACGAGTTAGGGCTTGTGACAGCGTATCGCTGACCTTTAACATCGCAAATGGAGTGTGACAAGGTTGTCTACCCTCCACCTTCCTATTCTACTTCTTAGTAAACGAAATCCTAGAGCATGCCTTGATAAATTGCGAATATGATGATTTAGAACTGTCCCCAGGCATTCGACTTCTAGGCCGAGTATGTAGACGGTATCGCCCTAATCTGTGGGGGCTCACAAGAACCCACAACAACTTAGACAGATTAGCGGTTCCAGTGCGTCAGTTTGGTATGGCCGTTGCCATTACTAAATGTAAGATGCTGTTGCAAGATCGACAAGACTCTGCACCTACTCGCATCTTTGGGATGTTCCTATACCTTTGGAGCTCTATCGGCACTGGTGGAATGTCTGATGAAATCACAAATCACATAATAAAGGCTCGGATGGCGTCTGTCAACTTACGTCATCTGTGGCGTCGGTGTGATCTTAGCCTTTTTGTGAAAGGACGAGTGTACCATGTTATCGTAGAGGCGGTTCTACTACGCAGCCCCGAAATCTGGTATATCCGCGCGGAGGATGTTCACAGAGTATGCGTTTCCGAACATCGGTGTCGCCGGAGCATCAGCGATGTTTGGTGGGAATACCGTGTCAGCAATGACGCAGTACGTCGACGTGTCTACGGAACAGATAAACTCTGAGCTTGTTGATCTTGTCTCACAGGTTTCGTTGGCTTGGCCACATTTTACGGATACCAACTTACCGTTTGCCACACCGTATCTCGTATGAGAGTGATAGATTAGGTTGGAAGCAGCAGTCAGATAACCGGTGTATTACTTGGGTTCGGGGGAGGAAGGCACTTAAACTGGAGCTTGCTTCAGTACAGCGCCCTACGCTTCCTGACGGAGAGGTCCGAACAACAATGAACGCCTTTGATCGAGGATGTTGTCTCATATAGCGAAGAGTAGAGTCAATAGTGGTCGTGTTGTGAATCACCGAATGCTTCGGCATTACTGTTATTCACCCTTTACATCTTCCTATTTCCCTACTTTGTACAACGACTTCTTTCTCCTCATATCGCGACACCACACTATGTGTGGTCATTACGTTAAATACACAAGACATTAAATATATGCTAATGCAAAATATCAGTCCCCGAATTTTACAAAACACGTGCGATGCTGTAAAACGCCCAAGTTTCCAGTACCTAAGAACCCACAAGCTCCAGTTACATCAGCCAGACCCTTTCAAAAGGAAACTGGAGCAAAACGATAACACGACGAGCGGGCTTGTGAACCTGAAAATCATGACACTAAAAAGACGTGTATTCATTCTCAGTTACGCAATATGAAAGTCAACCGACGGGCACTTTAATGTTCACATTTCGGGCAAAGACCTTAACCCAAGCAAAACTGCAGCCGTTCGACTGGACAGACAACCAGTAACTTGCATCAACTGACAAGATTCACTGAGTAGACTGTACCTTTTTGTAGTGTGTTTCTGGTTTCGTGTTAAAGCTTTCATCGTTTTGGTGTTCCAAATATCCGGTTTGATGCACTTAGTTTCCCACCATATAATCCGATTGGTCAGCGGAGTGCACGTTTTTCTCTGAAGAGTTTAACAATCACACGATGAGGTTCCCATACGCGGAATTCAGTCGCCGGGACGGTTGCCTATTGGCAAATCACGTTCGAAGTTCGCGGGAAGAAGGTGAAATAATGCAGGTGTAAAGTTAGGGTCATATGGAGGGCAGATCGATGATAGAGTAGTAAGGTAGACTGTAAGAAGCTCAGGTAAAAGTTGCACAACAGTACATCATGGAAGAAGTGTGGCATCCAAAGTTAGTGGTGCGCTGTGATTGCTATGGTGGGCATCGGTGGTCAGAGCATGTGGCGTATGAGGCACTTCCGTCCACCCTTCTATGACGATTCCGTCATAATGTAGCGAAAAGGCGTCCAATAAAGCACAATCTTTATTGTTCAAGACGCTAGTTACCATGCCGCACGCAGGCTCGCGATTTTGAATCACAATTCCAGTCCACAATACCCCCAGGTTTCTGCTCACACGTCATGTGCACTTCTGCCCGGTTTATGTGTGTGATCGGCGCCTTCTATCCAGGGATTTTCCGCCTGCTATCCCACTTCCGTTGATCCGATTTCGTTGGGCAATGGCTCGTCCGGTCGCTCGTGTTGTCCACCGTCTATCCATTGTGGGCTTTGACCGTGCTCCACAGCCGTGTCTAGACATTCTTGAGAGTGTTGGAATAATCACGCCTTCAATTTGGTCATCCATCCTATTTCGGCTGCCACGTCCCGCCCGTTGGTCCGACTCGGTCGCCCACGCCGTTCTTCATCCGCTCACCGTAGGTTTTTGAACGCACCTCCTCCTGTGTTGGGGTATTCCGCCGGGAGTTGGAATGCTCGCACTTCCTGCCTGACAGTCCCCCACACTCGCCCCTCCTTTAAGAAACTTGCCGCGGTTGTGCCAGGATGCCAGTTGTACACCATTGACCTATCGCCCACGAGGACCTTGGTTGATTTGGAAGCTCGTATTCTTGCGGTTCATGATGGCAAATGCTCCATTCCATCGCCTTCTAAATTTTCCTGCGCCTGGGCCGCATTTTTCTGGTCGGCTGTAGTCTCTCACTTTCATCTGGTCTCCGATCCTGAACGGGCGCCATTTATGTGTGTTGTGCCTCACGTCATATCTTAGCTTATTCCGGCGTTGTCATTCTTGCGGCAATAATTGCCACTCTCTGTCTCTGGACACGCAGACATCCAAGAGTATCCTTGGCTCCCTCTCGTATGTCAGCTCAAATGGGGAACTCTCGGTTGTTGCCTGCTTCGTTGTGCGGTATCTAAACAAAACATCCGGTAGCCCTTCTTCCCAGTTCTTTCCTCTACTATTCAGCCATTCCTTCATTGTGCGATTGAACCGCTCCGTCGGTCCGTTCGTCTGTGGATGGTACGGCGATGTTCTCAAGCGCTGAATCCCCCAATTCCTCAGCATCTCCTGGAATTGCTGTCCTTCAAAACATGAGCCCTGGTCCGTGATAACTCTGTACGGTACTCCAAAGCGAGCCAGGACGTTGTTCATGAAAGCGTGTGCCACCGTTCTGCTCGTTTGATCTGCCGTTGGAATGGCTTTTACCCATCGTGCGAAGTGGTCAATCATGACAACTACGTAGCGATTTCCATTTGAACTTGTTGAGAGCGGACCAAAAATGTCTATTCCCTCCTGCGTTGAGGTATTCCGCCGAGAGTTGGAATACTCGAATCTACTGCCTGACAGTCCACCACAATAATACTCAAATGACATTCATCCAACACTATACGATACGTGATGAAAAGTACACCATTGTGGCTGTTTGGTGGGGAGGCGGCTTATTGACAGCTTGTACACTGAGTGTGAATATGTGAGAAACGTCGTCTGAAGTAGGGGTTCGCCGGAATAAATGAAAAATGTAAACGATATAACGTAAGATGACTTGTACACGGATATTTCGTCCGCATCTCATTCGTTACTACAGCGAACTTAATGCAAGCAATATTTAGCAAGCAGGCATGACAACAATAGCATACGATGCGGGCGTGATAAGCGAGGTCAGAGGGATCGAGACTCGAGAACACACTTAAAGGAGATCACATTTCAGTTTTCATCAGATGAAGACTTGCAGCTGCACTCAGACGGATATACAACCCCGCGAACGTCGCGTTTACTAAGAAAACTACGCAACTACCGGCCCAGTTGCTTGGAACGCTCAAGCAAATGTAATATATAGTTTCGCTTGTACTTGTGGATGTAAGTACGCTGACCGCACATCGAGGCAACTACGGAAGCGCATGAATGAACGCATTCCCAAATGGCTGGGTACCTCCGAAATTGGCATCGTCCGAAGTGCAATCACGAAGCACTTGCACAAGATGGGCCATAGTGTCCGTGGTGATAATGCACTTCATATCATATATCACCCTAGAACAAAATAACGTCTACAGTTTGCCGAAGCTGTTGCTACTCGTAGAATAAACCTGTTGCTGTATGGTAAGAAACAAAATGTTATCAATCCTCTCATCCCCTGGTAATTTTTCCCCATTCCCAATACCACCCATGGTTCTTCAACGTTTTCTTTTTTTTTCTACCATGTACCCCTCTAACAGTTTTGGTCTCCAATTCAGTTCAAAAGTAGTTAACATTTTCTTTACATCACACTTAACTGCTCATGACCATCTGATCTAGTAACACAACTATCTTTATCAGCTTCATGTTGCGTCATCTAGAAGCCCGCTCTCGAATCTTGTTCATTCTGGCCTCGCTTATTACGCCCGCATTCCTCATCATTATTGCCATGCATGCCCGCTATATACTGACTACATTAATTTGGCTATACTGTTGGACTTTTCAAAGGTCGGTTGACCGGCCATGCACAGGCATACCTACTCTAACGATTTCTGCCCATAGGCTGAGTACTATTCTATGGGCAACTAAGTAGGAGAAAAACAGAACCGTTACCAAAAACAAAAGTGGCCAGGTCCAACTTCGATACTATGCTCCTTTAAAACATATCCGTATCCAAAGGACCTACAGAAAATACCAATACCGAGCAAACAACTATTGCAGACAAACCCGTGATCCAGAAGTCGCCATCCTCGTCCAATTTTGCGCCATCACCAGCTAAATAAAAGCCTGGAAAACGTGAGAAATAGACATCTTCAAAGCGTTTATGATCTCCAAATACGGTTCGCATCATTCCTGGCCAGGGTTTTCCAAAAGCCAGATATCCCTCGACTACATCATGATTGGCCTTCGCTTGTGAGGTGACATCCTCGCCAGTTTCCAAAAGAATATGGGCATCTATGCCGAAGAACGGTCGAGTGGCGCAGCCGGGTTTCATAGGTGTCGCACCAGGCAACGAGGTGATCACATGACCACCAGTCTCCGTTTGCCAAAACGTGTCCACAATCGAACAGTGACCATTACCGACAACGTTGTAGTACCATTCCCAAGCGGTGGGGTTGATTGGCTCACCGACAGAACCAAGGACCTTTACCAGGGAGGAAGTGGAAAAATACGGTCTTAACTCATGATGAACACAAATTTGATTAAATATCAGCTGAACTTTCACAACTCGGTCCCGAATAAGGGATCGATAGCCACTATTCCGAAGAAATGCAACCTTAGCAGATAAAAGGAAGCCCAAGCATAACGGGCAAGCCTTACTGGATACGTTGACAACTGTGATAAGGCTGATAGGGAACAAGGCAACGGTAAAGAAAGACAACCACCGCTGTGAACTTTATGAACGAACGGTCATCGCCTTAAAAACACACTACTATTAGAGAAAGGAAATGAATCGCGTTACGAAGAAGGACACTGAAGAATACTGAGGGTAAGTTCATGCGAGAAGTGGTCAATCTCTGCTAAGAAAATAACTTTTCTCTCGTCCCGTGGAGCTTATACGGGGATTGACAACCCCAGAAAAACTGTTACTAATATGACCACGGAACACAGTTGTGACCCTTGTCTGATTTGATACCTGTTTGGCACAACTGTAGCCCTTGAAAAACGGGATCCAGTCAATAATAGATAACTGACCCGATGCCTCTGCAGGCCGCCCTGGTGATCCGGCCCCTCTGGTGTTTTCATCTCATCGTTTTTACATAAACAAACGTTATTTCCGCAACACGGTTACACTTCAAATTCCAGATCAATGGACATCATTTGACTCCCATTCTGTTAAATGAAGTGTGGCCTGGAAACACAATTCGTAGGTCTAACTTTATTCACTCACTGTGTTTCGCGATTCCTGCTTAACAAATCATCAACAGCCTAGAAAAAATAGGAGAGGTTAGAATGCTCCTACTAACCACCTTGTTGCTCTACAGGAGACAATGCAATAAGCACAAGAGTTTTGCATACTTGCTTTCAACAATAACATGAAGCTGTTTCAAAAAGTACGTATAGAATACAGTGTCGACTGTGTGACTATATATATATATATATATATATATATATATATAT
>JTDE01002652.1:45371-56704 GCA_014338405.1 Paragonimus skrjabini miyazakii
TTTCGCTTGTGAGTAAAGATCAGGTTGCCCGATCGTCCCGATAGGAGACACAGTTACTGTCTGTTAACTCCAGTCGATAACCTCGCGATTAGGACTTCCTAGACAGGTCGAAATCCCTGATCTCATTAAACCTGCTAGGCGATATTTTAGATTACGTATTAGTAACACAAATACAAACCACACTGTTCTATATGCAACAACAGGAAGATATCAGTGGTCGAAAACAGCATTTGCAAGAACGGGCCAAGATTTGCAGCCATACAAAAGAACAGCGCATGGTGAGATATTTTATACCGTGTCATGTGAGATAAGGCTGATATAACTCAGGTCCACAAGTAGTGGAGGTTAACCAAATTCGAGCAAGTCTTCAGCCATTGATTCCCGATCACATCAAAGTTGATATACTTTCCCGGTCAACACCAGCGCGTGACCTTGCAAACAAGCAAGCTATAAATGAAGGTAAGACAGAAAGACGGCCCTCCTCGACAGTTTATACAGAACAGCGTCATTAACTGCACTTGCGGACAACTTAGCCAAACGGCAGCAATGTTCAGGTCAGAGCTTAATTGGCTACCATCATTCCCATCGTCCCCAGCCACCGATTCTGAGTCGCAAGAGCTCCCTAATTGAGGTTGAAAAAAATAGATGATTGTGATCTTGAGAACGGGAGTATGTCAAGGGGGGAAACTCCGGTAATTTATGTAAATATCCTTGATTGATTGAATTTTCCTGTCCACTGAATATACATCACGAAGGGAGAGAACGACATGGCTGACATCTGCTTGGATGTAGCAACTGCCGAGTGATTGTCAAAACGAACACCAGACGGTCGCAGATGTTTCATTTCTAATTTTTAAGCACATTTCCCAAAAGTGTTACCTCCCGAATATGACCACAAAACAGAGAGGGCACTGCATCCCGACTGGAATAAAGTTGTTGCATGCGTGAGCATCAGGACACTTGTGCTGCCTCGTTCAAACATACCCGGCCTTCAAGGGTTTGGTGTCACAGTTATCCTTCTGATTACCAACCAAGGCTCATGAACACGGTCTACTCTGTAAGTTACGTTGTCAAGAGTCCAGGAGACGGGTGCATCATGTGAAAGTGCTGCGCAAAAATACCAATGTGGGAATGATAACAGGTGGATTTTAACGGCGAACACTTCATTCAACTTTGAAGTCAGCGTATAGTTTGATCAAAACGTCGTCAGCCTCCACCAACGCAGTTGATAGATTAGTAACAGTGTTTGATGGTTTAAATACTAAGGTGAATTTGCCTTAGGGCAAAAGCGGTATAAAACGGGAAAAAATACGCAGGATTTTGCCAAATGAAGTGTTGTAGTGTGAAAGCAACAGTGAAGGGACAAAAAGAAAAAGTAGATCAAAGAATAAAAACCCAGTAACACACTCAGTATCGTCCTAATAGATACGGCAGTCATTCGCATTGGCCAATGTTGTAACTGGATCCACTATCTATGAACGCGTCAGTTGACTACAACGGATAACGGAACAATGGACAATGAACGGCAGACAACAGAAGTACACGCGATTAATCTTGAACCTCCTAGTCGATTCAACTATCCAACGTTAACGCATGAAGACAGGAAGAAGACTGGCTTTCAAACAGAGCTTTACAATGTCGTTCATTTAGAAAACAACCCGACCACAAACTCGTTCGTATTTGTAAAGTTTGTGACTACCAAGACAGTAAGGTCCAAAACGGACCAGTCAGAAGTGAAGACAACACAAAGAGGTACTAGTCAAAAAAGAGGATTGTACGCGAGTTGCCAACAATAATAACGGGTGCTCGAGAACATTCGTGTAAAGCGGGGGATCAGGTATCCGCGCGCAGTTTGAAACTTGACTGAACTAATAACGTTTTAGGCCTTTGGGGGGGATTCGAGACTTTCTCGACAGTCAACATCAACAAAGATTCAGTTTGAGAAATACCATTGGCTTTCGGTGAACGGATATCTCGACAATGACGTGCTTACAGACTGAAAGTATTGACCGTCCCGCCGAGTACGGCTGGTATGTGCGCGACCGGCTACACCGGTGATGATGATGATGTGATGCAGTAAATAGCGAGCCTGTATCTTCAAAATTGTCGACTCTCCTTTAATTCGTATTTATCTATAAATCTGCTACTCTGAGGGTTATTATTAGGACGAGCGGCAGTAAAGCATTAGTGCCCACAGGCGAATTTTAGAATCGAAAATGATGGTAGCGATGAGAGCACCAGTTAACACAGGAACGTACGGCACATCTCTTATTAACTTAACGACCAGGTGTTTTCGCAATACCATAAAGGACGCAAGGTTGTGAACGCACTACAAACAGTCACTTACAAACACTGTGGACCTAGGTGAAAACATCGTCAAAACAAAATGTTCACAGTACGGTGGTACAATTAACGGACAGTAATAAGCGATCAATCATCGCACATGAATTGTGAATGGTTACGGTGAACAGTAACACAAGGAAGTTCGCTTACAAAGAGAGGGAAGGCGCAAAGAATTGGAGAAAACCGAGAAACGACCATCTTCTACGATAATGGTTGTGGGATTCGAGTGAAAATGAACAAGCAGTGACTGGTGTAATTTGGATCTGAATTGACACAGTATTTAACTTAACTTATCACTATAACTAATTCAATGAAAATCTCGATCGTGGCTATTGAAAAGTCGCTACCTTCCGGAACGAAATCAAAAGTAGGACTTGTGGCACAGAGCAAATCTCAATTTATTGAATTTCTATTAGTTATTTTATAGACAAGGTGCATCAGTAAAATGAAGAATTACAAGTGGTGCCGACGCCCTGGCTTTCCTATTGGTTAGTTCGGCTACGCTTGTAGCTCGTTTGTTTTAACGTGTGACGCACTTAAACAACTTGTTTTACTCCAAAGCTCGTTATAACAAAATCCGATGCTAAGACAATGTGATTAGTCACCGCGCTGACATGCCAGTCTGATCGCATTTTCAACTATGATTGACCATAGCCTTCTTTGAATCATCGTATCGATGTGTTTGTCCAATTCATTCCCTTTACAGTGACGATGAATGCTCGTCATTAACAAGCAACAAGCGAAATTGACCGTGCAATGTCATCAAGCCATAACTCAAGTCAAAAGCAAGTTTGACGTGACACAAACGTGTAAGGTTAACATAAATTAAAATAATGCAACAGGGCAAACTGGAAGTGAAACGACTAGTGCAGTTATAATCAGTAAACAAGGATGCATTGCAGTAAGAAGAGGAGAATACGAAGCGACTATTCTTCTCTGAGTTGTTTCCGTTACACTGCCCACCAAAATTAATTTACTTCCCATGTCCATCCTCTTTGTTAGCACTCACTATTTTTCTATGTACGTAGTCCACACACTGAGAACGAATAAAGTCTACAGCGGTACATCTATTCATCTCACGTTGTGCTGTTGTGGGTCCTCTTTGGCTAACACTCTAAGATAGCCGTCTTTAAGATTTTAAGAAAAACAAAGTTTTCGAAGATTCTTGTATAACAACCCAACGCTGATCGTACGCACCAGAACGTCTGTATCAATCTCCAAATCTTCAACTGCCTTCGTTAACCACCTACCTACCCTAAAAATGCACGACACACTTTCAGAAATAGCATTCTTCCTTTGGTTAACATTGTTTGATCACTACTGTGGTAACACACTTTAATGTCCATCGCTTCTAAAACAACGCCGTTAAATTTTAGGCCCGTCACTACCCTCGGACTGACCCAAAAAATCAGTCACCGTAGAGAGAAGACCATCCTTATTTCATGACAGTAATCGGCCGTTCGGTCTGAGTGCAAGCTGTTCAGGACCGCCCAGAGTTACTGGGACCAAAGTTCTGTTATTTATTAATTTAGCCATCACCTGAAGAACTGAGAACGTCTTGTCAGTTAATGCCTGTTCGTTTTACACTATCTTAAGAATGCACCTGACCGACCATTTCTGTGTACAGTCTTTAAAACAAGCAGAGGAGGACTGAAATGCGGCTAACTATCTTTTAATAAGAACTAGCTGTTAACAGACTTATAGTTCGAACCTCATATCCATGATTTCGGATCTTCATTAACAGCGAAAAGTTAGTATCATTGCTCAAGAATACATCCGTGAGTGTAGTTCGTCTTCATACAAAATGTACCAGTACCACTATGAACGAAGTGGAATTCAGACGGTGTGAAAGTTCTACATGCTCGGTACACGGTAATAGAATGGCTGTAGTTCCCTTTTTGGGATCTGCTCTTTTAAAGTCACCGTATCAGAGCAACGTAATCGGTTGCAGTCAAACGAAAGGGATGTTTGTATGGGTTCAGCAGTCAGTAGCAAAGCCACCGGCTGTTTTCATGGTTGTATTCTTGTATTAACATCGTGCATAAACTCACAAAACACGTGCAACCGTGTTCTTAATTTGAACACTCCAACATCGTTTCTAATCGACACCAGTGAGAGACATCCGAGAACACCCATCCGCCACATGATAATGACATATAATGACACCAAGGTGGTATAATGAAGTCTTCTCCTTCAGAATCACAATTCGGATAGGGCGGTGCGATATCAACAAGAATGACGACAGCGATCAACAACATTTTAAAGCCAACACTTCTGTAAAATGACAGACAACCCGATGGTTTAAAACCTGACACAAGCATCGTTAGTTCACTCAGTCAGTTTACACAAACCTAAATCAGTAGTGAAGGTTCAGGGATTTAGGTTATTTCAAAATTGAACACCACCCACACTCGACCGCGGCCTTTGCATTCAGATAAGCCTTTCGGCTAGCCCACTCCGAAAGGAAGCAGTAGACTCTAGTTTTGCTCTTATTAGAGCCCATCAGTAGTGCATATCCTCGTCCGGATCGGAGTTTATACTGTGATGAGTTTTACAATCTGATGAGCTCTAATAAGAGCGAAACTCGAGTCTAGTGCTTCCTTTCGAAGTGAACTAGCCGAAAGGCTTATTTGAATGCAAAGGCCGCGATCGAGTGTGGGTGGTGCTCAATTTTGAAACAAACCTAAATACCACATCTCAGCCTCGCTAATCCAATCCAACAAGACGGGGCTCCACACAGTCTAAGACCGTCCCGCCTAAAGTGTTTCATCCGTAAGTATTCTGTGTACGTATGAACGATGACAAGCATTTCAGTGACTCACAGTAACTGACGTGCCACTCCAAAACAGTATGCACAGTATTATTTCGGACAACCATACCAACATGAGTTGAGGGGCATTCAAGGTTCACAGAATGCAGCTCAGTTAGGTATTCAGGCTTCATAGGCCAACGACACTGCATGAGTTCAGCAGCTCAACTGTTTAATATCCAGAAGAAATATCGGCAGAATAGTGTTCAGACTTTACGCAGATCCATGAACTTGAGGGTGGTGAGCTGATGGATAACAGCATAACGATTCGAAAGGGATCTATCAGACACCTTGATTATCTCGTAGAGAACAACAAGGAGAAAAAACGCTTTTGAATGGTCTTTCGATTTATTTTTAGTAATCTGTACGCTCGAATAATCAAAACGGATAATGTGAGTATATTCAACGGAGTGCCATTCACTTCGAAGGTGTGACACTCGTCTTTCCGAACAAGAATGAGCAATGCGTTGAGTAATTCCCTAAGATAAACTGAACATAAACAACAATTCCTAACCAAGCCTCCAGCGGGTCATTAAGTACACGTAACCTTGGTTCACAGAGCATGATTTTCAGGGCGCGGAAGCTCGTTGCCGTAAGTAGTGCGACCAGCCATGCACTAACTGTGATCCGTCGGACCAATAGCTTCATTCCCACCCAATCAGTCGGTTGAGTTACAGCAAAACTAACCTGAAAAAATCGGTTTTTCATTTGGATCTTTACAAGCTCACGTCATTTTGGAGATATCGGATTCAAATGATCCGAATACGGCTTTACGCCCCCAAGGTTGTCATATATATATATATATATATATATATATATATATATATCGTCTTCCACACGGAGAACTGTTTGCCGACGCTGCGACCAACTGGGGTAAGGCGCGAAGTAGACAAATGATGATCTGGCGTAGAGGATTGAAATCATTCACCAGGAGGTTGGCCACTGTAGATCGAGTTCCTATCCCGAGCTGGGATCCTCGCAATTCACAGAATCGGTGGCTGGAGACCTTAGGTGAGATGGCGGCTAACCGAGCTCAGTGGTGTGAATGTTATCGTTGTTTGGCCAAGTTGTCTGTGAAGTGAATGCATTTAACGACACGGGACAGTGAAAGCCGTAGAGAAGCTGTTTTGCTGATGACGCCTCACTTTCACTTACAGCTCGGTTATTTGTTTGCAAGGTTTAGGCGCCTTGATGTTGTATGTTTGAATACAGACGTAGCTATTTTTAGTAGCTGGTCCTCTCCCGTCGCCTTCTTTTTCTTTTTTCCCTCTCTCTTCCTATATAGGGTTTGGTTTTTTTTTATTCCTCGTGGTTGTGTGGCAGCTAAGCATAAGTGTGAATCACTGATGTATTGCTGTCTATGATGATGATGATGAGACAAACAACCTTAGTAAATGTTTTATAGACAACGGTTAAGGGCCGTGCCGGATAGCGTATGCATGAAACACGTGAAAGCATACCTTGAGGCTTGTGCGACTGTATTTGTAGACAAAATCATCACCCGCTGCCATCAGAGTCCGTATCGCAGTGGGAGCAGTGTAGAATTTGGTCACCTGATATCGATCAACGATCGCCCAACAACGTCCACAATCCGGCCACGTGGGAATGCCTTCAAACATCACACTAGTAGCTCCGTGTAGCATGGGTCCGTAAATAACATAGGAGTGCCCTAAGTGGAATAAGCGGTATGAAGACAAACAGGACAAGATAAGAAGAAACACTAGGAACACATTGTGAGGTGAACCACAACATGAAGTCAGAAAAGATATAGACATACAGTTCAGCAACATTCGAGCCTGATGGTGACGTTTCACCATTTACTGTATGTGGCCATGTTGAAGACACTCTCAAGTAATCATGCGACTGAAAGAGATACCTTTGAAAAGAGAATGGAACCCACAAACGAGTGACCAAGTGGCACAGCAGAAGCATCCCTCAAATAGCGCGAATTTAGTTCATCGTGAACTCTCAAGCTGTGGATTGATTTCCAAAATACGAACAGATGAACAGCTGTATAGTGTAAGCTGTTACTGAAGCAGAATAGAACTCACAGCAACTAAGGTTTACTGCGTTTAATACGCACTAAAGTAATAGACGTACGGTAACAAAATCATACGACATCAGCTGATTTTGTGGAAATAAGTTCATACCAGATGCGGTCGTTAGGAAAGTAAATAACTTTCGTGATTCAGAGGGGGGGGGGAACATCAATACCAACCAGGCAGAAAGCGAAGTGGAAAAGTGTAAGATGAACTATGAAAAGAGCGCCCCCGGTCTTGTAACTTGTAGTGGTCGTGGTCAAAATCCGTGGCACTAACGTAAGAAGTAGTGGAGGAATGGAACACAACTAGGAGGGATGAGTGAACATAGAAAATCATGCATTAGCATGCACAAGACAAGTTCCCAGATTTTCAGGCAGAGCTATACATGGTGACGATGTGATGGATCTCCCAAACAAAACCAACCGATCTTCCTCAACTAAACGCATCACTTCAACCGCTGGTGGTCCCCATGAAGGAAGTTCAGCGTGGTGGATACTCTAACCACATGCAGAAAATAACAACCAGTAAACGCACAATGTGCGGTTTCTCGCGGAAGATTTTGAGCATTCAACTCTGATGAGATACTGCGCCGCCTGAACAATTAGAAGACCAACAATGCGGGCTGATAGGTGAGTCAACAATGAGCACATCACAAGTTATTTATAAGTTCAGTGGAACGAAGCCCGTTTTATTTATATTCACCTGTAAACTCACACTCCGGCGTAACCGGATTCGTCCGTTTAAGTTCATGGGGCAGAAAAGATAGTAGGATGAGTGTGATTCCAACATGAAAGGGTCACGCCACAGAATATTTTCTCACAATTCTAGTTTCTATAAGCGATTTCGCGTCTATATGGACTCATTAAAAAGATAGACCATTGGCTGCTCATTTGAGCCCGGGTAATTTGCGCTAAGTGTCAGTGCTTTCATTGATTCGGTTTATAAGTCTCGACTGTCGCTTGGATTATGTGAGTTGAGAGTTGGTCAGTCAACCCGATCCATTCCCCATTCACACACTCCATCGTGACCACGTTCGTCTCTGTATGGACCAATGTGACGACAGAAGGACAGTGATTCCAACCAGTGACTGATATGCGTCCAAATTTAATACACCGGACAACCAATCTCATTAACATGAAGGTTACGTTTGTCTAGCTATCCATCACGGCGGATAAGTGTTTTGGTTTCCAAGGGGAACTTGCTAATTTGAGTAATAGTCTTCTCTATTGGAAGAAATACAACGGGGAGTTGAATGGTCGTAGAGACTGGATGAATGAATATACCGAAACAGTAATTTGTTCAAGATCGCGATCTGTAGCGGTGTTAAGACTACACTACAAACGTGAAGTTGGTTGAAGCAATATCAATTAGTGGGAGGCTGGTGGGTAAAAACGCCCACACATAATCAATTTTAGACCACAAAATAACGGCCTGTTTAAGTAGAACAATAACTAGAAGTGGAGCGTGCTAACCTATTGGAATGAATAGCAGGTATAGCCTACCATCTTCGTGAAGCGACTGAAATCAAACTGGAAAAGCAATCAATGAGCACAGCCCTCAAAGTGGATACAAAATTTGAAATTACGGCATAACAAAATGTAACTGAACTGCAAACAGGTCTGACAGAAACAGTTGGTTACATAAACAAAGGCAAATGAATCAATTAAAACCACGCTACCCGTGTCGGTTACAGTTAATGCGGCGTTAAGTCAGTTACGTCGCGTTCATATACATTAGGAAACAAACAATACCGAAAAATAGTCACGAACAAGTAGGATAGAGTAATAAGCTTGGAAACTGGCCTCTTTCAGAAAGCGACAAGGATACCTACCTGTGATCCAACCGGCATCCGCAGTGCACCAATACACGTCTTCTGGATGGTAGTCGAACGTGTAATAGAAAGTGGTAGCCGCATAAACCATGTAACCACCAACCGTATGAACCACACCTTTAGGTTTTCCAGTGCTGCCGCTGGTGTACAGTATGAACAGAGGATCTTCCGCATTCATCCACTCGACCGGACATTCAACAGTGTCTGGTATATCCGCCAGCAAGTCGTGCCACCAGATATCCCTATTTTCTTGTAATGTGATATCTAAGCTATAGATAACATAAAATGAGAACAGGCTTTAGGAGGTTGATTCATTTCACTGGTATAACCACAGCTTTACATACGACTAAATATAGAAGTGTTGAGCCAAAAGATTCTTGTTATACTCTTGTTATACAACGCTGTTACGTTGAGTGTATCATATGTTAGGATTTGAATAAAGTCACGTATGTAGTAGGAAAACGGAACCCTGTACGGATAAGCGACAGTGGGAGTTGTGTACTCAAGTATTAGAAAGTCGCAATAAATTCGAACAAGGGACAATTAATGAA
The DNA here is from genome assembly GCA_014338405.1 of Paragonimus skrjabini miyazakii. NCBI lineage: Eukaryota > Metazoa > Platyhelminthes > Trematoda > Plagiorchiida > Troglotrematidae > Paragonimus > Paragonimus skrjabini miyazakii. Next base: position 54,948 of record JTDE01002652.1, read on the forward strand.
TGCGGTGACTATCTGTTGAAATATGTATGTAATTGCGATGTGCTAAAGTATTAACAAAATCGCAGTTTGATAAAATATGCACATGATCCCGACACACAGTACCAACATGGAGACATAGAATCGGAAAATCTCCGGGAATTTAGGTGAAATCTCCCATAATTCTTACGATGCGCTGGCACTCGGCTTTTGAATAAGGGTAGCTGACACAAAGCAACCAGGAATAGTCAGGGGTTGTCGACCCAAGAAAAGCATCGATGCGGAGATTGGCTGTTAAAACTGCAGACATTTACAGCATGAATAAAGAAACGCGGTGATGCTATCAGAAATGACAACGAGATTTTATGCAAAGGATATGTAGTGACACTATTATTATAAGCACGTTGCTACTTCGGAAAGAGGCTACAACGACTCAACAATGGCCCACAGGCTTTCGCATCGTCTGCTGTACGAATGGAAAACAGACCCTATCTGGTCGCATGTGAACATAAACAAAAAACGAACAACACTTGTGAATAAAGTACCTGTGAACCTTAAGGGTTCCAACTAGGGATCTTTGTCTGAGAAGCGAATTTCACGCGAATAATGTACGGCCTAATACTTGCAAGTGAATTAAGCGATGTTTCATGTACAAAGCAATACACCGCATATACTAGTAGCAACGACGAAGAACGGAACGGTAGACATACACACGATGCAATGGACTGACAATCTACATAACCTATTGGGTTGAAATAGACGGCCTGATAATCAAACAGAAAAAGTCACTCATGGGAGGCAGGTCAACAAACGGACCTCAGCTGAACTAGTCACCTGAAGCCGTAGGCTGGTTGATTACTCCAAAAAAACACAAGGTCTAATCGATTACCATTAACCCGCTGCTTTAATGTACAAACTTATGAGTCGACAACTTGGGTCGATAAGCGTAATTGCATTGTCTAGGTCAATGTGTCCTGACAGTATCTCACTTCACATATAACCATCTTATATCGACAGCATATTAACGCCATACCGCACACATAGCCTCATAGAAAAAATACTGAATCCATCTGTTGCACTCAACAGGCAGGAAAGACGAAAACACGTTATTACTCATCCATTCCCCTCTGCGCTATTGACCTTAGCTCTCAAACCATCCACATCCCTTATCGTTAGCATAACAGCCAGCAGTCTGACCAAAAGGTACTGTGGCTACGGCAGCCGTTCACCTCAACAGCGACGTGGAATATCCTAGAAGAAAAAGTTACTGAGAAGGTTGAAAATTAGTAAAGGACAGAAAGGGAGAACTAGAAACGGTATGGATGCAGGCACGCCATTGATTGCGGCACACTGCCATCTCGAATAGCGTTTCTTATCAGCGACTTGAGTGATCACGAGGACTCAACATAGCTACGCGACATCTACCCACTTTGCTCAGTGGGTCAATCAGTTTCATATTCCGTGACCACGTTGTTGCTTGACCAACACGCGATTTTACCCAACTGGTCATCTCAGTATACAACATCCGCTACGGCAAAAGCACGACTAGAATACTGAGCATGTGACTCAACCATCAGTTGATCAATTAATCACTCACCCCGAGTGTTCGGAATAGATGGAACAGACTGCTGTTTCAGGCAACCTTCGAAGGCTTTTCTATCTTATCCCAGCAACGAGCAGCAGGAAGCTAGATGTGAGTGAGGCAACCTACGACGCCATTGCTGGGCCTATTCGTAACCTGCAACGACGCTTAGGACGCAGGGCTGAACACTTTCAATAAC
>JTDE01002652.1:67503-78200 GCA_014338405.1 Paragonimus skrjabini miyazakii
AGATTAATTGAGCGAAAATGAATTCCACCCAAGTTGTAAACTTTAGTTAACATCAAGTATTTCACGCAATGGGGGGCGATTTCCCCCAAAAAATGTGTCGAACACCGATTGCTTTTGATAATCATTGAAGTCAAACACAGTGCGCACCAACGCATGATGGAGACCCCACCCTTTTAACTAAACCTGGTTTCCAACAGGTCACACTTCCAGCTAGGACCGTCGAACCAACTGGAACGTATGTATGCACATGAACCATGCTCTCGCCGATTCATTCTTAAGTTAACTGAGCAGCGTGCCAACTGATTACAACTGTTAACAGTTGAGAAAGCGACCTGACTGGCGGTGAGGTAAGTCTACTGAGCAGTGTTAAGCTGTAGAATAAGATACCCTGTACTCCTGAATCTCAACTCCTACTGGGACAAAAGTTTACGAGTACGGCAGGAAGTGCGCACCGCTGCTTGCGACACAATGGCTTCTGGTTGAAATAAGTAGTGAATGTCACAGCCATTAGACGATATATGAAAAATCTATCTATCAATCTATCTATCTATAGCAGGTGGGGGAAAACAAGGAAGAATCCCAAGTGTAAGCTATCTGGGGACCGAACAGCTTTACTGATGGAAAAGCCGGACGAAATGGGAGCTAATTTCGCATCGGAGAAATCCTAGAAGGTCATTTTTACCTATCCATTCTACTGACTATCAGTGAAACATACACCCTACCATGACTGCCACAGCCCTGATCAGTGGTTCGAACAGTCGTTTATTTCATAAATGAGAAAGAAGATTCTAGAACAACAATCTATTAAAAAGCAGTGAGAAACGGATGAAATAAGACGAAACAGGAAAACGCAAGTACCTGTGGTGCGCTGTCAGTTTGGGCAGCGTCTTTAACCAGTGACTCGAGTAATCAAAATGTTTTCAACCGGACACGCGACACCTGTCCAATCAAACCAACGGGGAAGTAAGGGTTCCATATTTCGCGACCATGCAGCTGATTGACTATAACGTGGCTTTACCCAAATGTTGGTGACCTCATTGAGTAGTGTCCAAAGAGGAAAACATCTAGCTAGCATGCAAAGTAAGAGATTCAATTAGTGAAGGCCATAGATTTGAGCTACCGATTGCGTATTCCAAGTGCTCTGAAATGCGTACTGATGGGCCATCCCATTGCTTGCGCAATTCGGGTTAAATAATCGAAACGTCGGTGATTAAATACAATTCCTTTGACATCTCCGTTGCGAACGGGTCACGTTTCCAAATCACAGATCAAAAAGAAACGCACACAGACATTACAAACACTCCTTTTCAACGACAGTCGGATGTCACTTCGACATCACAGGTGATGCAGGGTGGCAAAGGCAACACGCGGCCTTGTTATCTCATCAACAATATTGTAAGCTGAACGAATGATCTCACCCAAGTAGATTAAAAAGTCCAACAACATTATCATCATTTCCAGCGCCGACCCGTTTTATTTGATACAAGAGCTCGGTTGCCGCTGGTCCTGACAATGACCTACAAAGTAGCAGATTCATAAATGAGTATAAACGTTGGGAGACGAAAAAAGAGGAGGGAAGAGGAGAAACAAGTGAACTTAGTGAAAAAGAAGAACGAGAAACTTTACGGATATAACCTCACTGCTGACTACGACGCACTGTCCTATCACAACGTTTCCAACTAGTGGTATGGATGGTAAAGGATTCCCCAATTAAGCAGACCGCTTCTATCAAATTTGCTCAGCCGGACGATCAAGGCTTTCATAGCTCGTGGCCAAGTCAATGCCCGGCAGCCTCTTTTAATCACCACAAATTACACTGAACAATATGTGGCGTAACAGATGCTCCGTCCTCATACAGAGTACGTGATTGAATCAGCAAAAACTGGGCATTCTCACTACCTCGGTTATCAGCCGCGAAATTGCACAATTCCCAAATAGTCGCCGACGTACAGTCGCGCTGCCCACACAACGGACCCATTTGATACAGGCCAACTGAGGAAGACGACAGTGATGGAGTATCAGGAGCCTAGAAATTTCTTCCGTGCGATAGTGCCGGGCCTTTGATTCACAGAGTAGAAGTGGATGCATACACGTACTGTAAACCCTGACTCTAACAGACTAACGGGCGTCTTCGTGAAGCCACTAATGATGAAGGTCGGCGAATGCACCGAGTTTTCGATATCCTCGTGGACACCTCATTAGCAATCACATATGCTGATGAGACGACAGCATCAAGGTAGGAGAATCGATGAACAGTCTCCAGCGGTATGTCTGCAACATCAAAAACAGGGTCAGTACCAGTCCAATCTTGCAATAATATTTTATACTTTAAAGAAGTAAGGTGGCACGTTAACCATTCCATGTGGTTATTACGTGTTAAATATATACAAAGATTAGACGCATGATTTAATCGGTTCAGCATGGCCTACATGTCCTTCGCAGAAGAACTAAGTAAAGTAATGTCGTTCGCATGAACATCATTCGGCCTACTACTTAACGTAGGCTACACTCCGGGGTTATCGGAATTTCCGAGTGCTCTTTCCAGAATACCGTTTAGCACGAAGTTGAAAAGGAAATGGGAAACCAGACAACCCTGTCGTAGGTCATTTGGCGTGGAGAACGGTCGAAATAGTTGCCCATCAGCGCACACTCTGTATTCAGAGTGGACATACATCAACAAACTGATATACTTCACTGGGAATCCTCTGCCTCATAGAACATGTCGGGCAACTGATCCAAAGGCAGTCTTTAGGTCTAAAAATAATAAGACTGTTGGCCGAAGGAAGGAGTGCCTATGCCTCAGTGTCTATCGCAAGGCGAAGACATGATCGATACACACGCGACCAGGCCGGAAACCAGCCTCTTCTCTTGTCTGATTATTTCTGTGATTCAGAAGCTGTTGCATTCCGAGACCTGTGGGCACCTTGGATGCCATGGAGGTAAGAATAACACCTCTTTAGTTGTCTCAGGGTACCCCAGCATCTTCTTTGAAAATGAGAATGATGGCTGATAAGCACCCATCATGAGGGACACCTTTAGATGCTCATACGGAACAAAGAAGTGTGGTAAGTTCAAACAGCAATCCCTCATCACCATCTTTGAAAAAAGTCAGAGGAAAGAGGTTCGGACCAAAAACATTATTTCAGTAAATTAAGACTCAAGGCCGGTTCGGTCTCCGACAATGGATCGTTGGGAACGTCATAACTAACCATATAGTCTCCATCATTCACGGCTGCATGGGATGGCTCAGAAAGGCTTAAGTGTTCCTCAAAGTGCTCAACTCATCACTCAATTAGCCGCAACAAGCTGTAAATTCGTCAGCAATATCCTTCACGTATAGTCTCGTTACTACCCCGTCTGCTGCCAGTACAACCATTAATCAGAAAAAATCGCACCTGGCTACTCTATAATAGAAATGTCTTCTTCACCTCTTTGACTCGTTCGGACAAGCAAGCCGCACGATCCTTAAACAGACTCTTCGTAAGTTTGCGCTTCAGTTCACAGCGGTCTTTGTCGTGTTGGAAATTAAGAAGAACCAGTCGACGTTAATTTTTAAGTTCTGTCGAATCAGGAAAAGTCCACTCCTATCGTATCCGCAGTGCTCCTTTGAAATAGACTTCGCAATAGAGTCGTTCCACCTCCGAAGTAACACCTCAAACTTATGCGTTCATATCACTGGCAAGCACAACGATGTCCGAGTGTTTGGTTTGTCTCGGAATACTAAAGAGAGTAACGCAAAAGACGTTCTTGACAGCATATGAACTATCGTCTGCTGGGGCATATGCAGATATAACAAATAAACGTCTTTCTGGTCAGAGTCGACTGACTCTGACTGAAGTGCTAAGTCTGACAGCACGTAGATGGTCATCCACTGGGATCCAGTTGAGCGGGTTCTCCTCATCTCTAGAGCTCAGTGCGATTCCTACTACAGCTTGCCCGCGAGAGTCGGCTTCATCGTTATCAGTGACCGTGGGAAAGGATCGTTGACCTACGGTTTTATCTTAGGGCGAATTTCATACTAGGATAATAAGGGCGCACCTTGGAGGTAGCACGCATTCAGTTCCAGACTCGAAAGGATGCCCACCAGAGCAGTTCGCTCATCCATTTACTGGGGTATGGGCAGTAAAAGTGTCAATGTTTACCAGTTGTTTTGGCTTAAAGAGAGACAAAATAGAAGCAGAAGGTGAAAGTGAAAATGAGTGAGACCATCAGTCACGGCGACGATAACCTGCAATACTTCCAGGTCGTTCAAGCGGCGGAAAGGGGGTGAGTTGGGAGATCTCACCAGAAGTCTCTACTCCAAAAGTCTGACTAACGGGACAATAAAATGTAGTCTTTTCTTGGGGGAAACTTGCCCGAATTAAATCATTCAAGTGTCTGACTCATTCAAAAGTGAAAAGCCTGTCTAGCCTGAAGGCACACTAAATGAGAAATTGATGCTGATTCCAAACAGTGATTGGTGTGATAGATGTGTTAAAAGCTACGAGATTTCTGAACATAGGATTTTTCGACCGCATCGGATAGTACGGAGTGCTCTTTTGCTTGAAGTTACTGTAAGATGCAATCGAAACTAGCAAGCACGCACATATTGAGTTTGAACTGTGTAATAGAACGTGCCGCCGTGTTGTCAGCACCATTTTGGTTTTCGTTTGTGTAAGTCGTATGCATGGTTTACTGGGCCTCTGGCTCACGCTTGTTCCTGTCACCTTCTTTTATAGAATTATCGATGGAACCCCTACTTCGGAAGAACGCTCTCCTTCGAGGTCACTACGCTGCCCAAAGGTGGCCCACAGGTGTAACGGATAATCAAGTAGAAACGGCCGGCTTGTAAGTTACAGTTACCTTTACTAACCTCCTCAAATTTTCCATATGCAACTATAAAAAACAGTAAAGCGATATGCTTATAGGGTCGTACAACACCATCTAGGTACTCCTGTACGGTTAGTATTGCGATACACCTCCTTATGAGTGTAAATGTCTTTCACACGACCGCTTTACTTTGGCCTGTCTCACATGGCTGTATCCGGCAGGACTGAAGTCGAAGTCAGCACAGCCTACCGGACAGATGCAGTGCATAAGCCTGGTCACCAGGTCAAGGTAACAAAATAAGTCGGGACCAGTGAAACGAACGAAAGTGATAAGTGCCACGCAAATACACGAGTCAAGAAAGCTCAATGGCCGGGTAAAGTATTCAGGGTGGAAATTCAGTTACCCTGTGCTTCCACTTCAATACTTCTGTATACTCCTTAGGTTGTGCCTTGTTCCATCAATCAGGGACTTGTAAAACAAATTGGAGTGCGCAATCACATCAGCGTTGAAACGTTTAAAATTCGCTGATCCAAGGTCCGTAAGCCCCTACCATTCAAAAGAGGTGAATCACATTTGTTCAAACAAGTGCGGTCAACTGGGAACATCCCTCTTGATTGGAGGCAGTCTATCACTGTTGCCACATTTCGGAAAAGCAGTAGGGCCGTAAGCGAATAGCACAGCCTGACACACCATAACTTGGGTTTCTAAATCTGTCGTGCCTCGTTGGCTCACTGCAGTCAGGGACACGAAAGTCAAGACAAAACAGGCGGGTTTCCGTCTTGTGCGAGGATGCACAGATTCGGCATTTACTCTAAGCTGAAACCGAGAATAACAGCATGCAGTCACCAAAGAATCGCTGTCATTCGACCATCCACCTATAATTTCTGGAGTTGCCTTGATAAAGGTGTATACCGACCAAGTAAACATACCGTAGTGGTTAGACTAAAATACATCACTTCAGGCTGGGAGTAACAGAAAACAGGCAGTCACATTCCAAACCGAAAATGGTGTTCCCGAATATGTGTTTTTCTTACATTTCGTTCAGTTTCAAAAAGAACGAAATGAAAAGTTTATCCACCGTGTTAACACAAGTGAGTTCTACCACACAGTCAACAACTTGGGCTACGCTGATAGAACGACACTCTAAGTTGACCACATTCAGGAGGCGCACATTATGTTGAATAAACCCTACCTCCGGGGAGACACTGCGGCTCAGGCAGCTATAGTACACAAATCTGAGGACAGCCTGAATGAAAACTGAAGACCACAAGACGAACACATTAAAAATAGGCTGAGAAAACAGAGAACTGGAAGCTTTGAAGAAGCCGCCTACAAACGCCGTTTACTTTCATTTACAAACCAGTTACTTGTTTGTAAGCCATAGGGGCTTCGATATTGCCTATTTGAAGCTGGACATACAGAGTTTGTAGATAAAGTTCAATCTCTTGCCTCCCCTACCTTTACTCAGAAGCTATGGAAATTTGTTTTGACAGTTTTACGGCAGTTGAGCATCATTGTCAACTACTAATGCATCTCTAATGACGGAAAATTAAACCAGTGCCCCATGCGTACTTGTGTGCTGGACGTACACCTGGGGACTCGGTCTCGATTGCAACGTTAAACACATCGGTGTTCGCTCTGGAAGGCGGATTCACGGTCACGTGGCGTAGAAAAATGCAAGTTGAGACATGATGACCATTCTCTTCACACAGCTTGAGAGCGGCTGAGGCGTTAGATTTCAAATCAATCAACTTTGCTCCTCTCCATGCCCCATCACAGGTTATGAGCAGCTTGCATCTGAGAAGAGAAGAAAGTAAACAGTAGAATACAATCCCGCTTCTTGACAGGAATTCGGATAAAAAACAACTAAAATTCAATTTTACGGCAGTTTTGGAGGAATACAGTTTTCGTCGTGAAAACCTGTGGTTATTTTTCGACAAATTTCAGTATTTATCTTTAACTTGAACTCAGTATGTTGATGATAAAAATCACTCAGTAACCTTCATTTCCGACTAATTATACAATCACCAAAGTACTAGCTCACGCACATAAAACACTGTCGTATGTAAAACCAGGTTTTGTGCGAATACACATCAACACAAACGCCGAAGGTCATGTGAAATCCAACAGTACGAGTGAAAACGCCCTCTAAGGTTAGCCAGCCGCTGTGGCTGACCGCATATTCCCATGTTATCCAGAAAAATCTTTTTTTTAATGCTTTAAAATTATGGAATGGGCGACCACTGAATGAACGGTGTATGCATGCGATGTGTTATTCTGCATTACATGGAAATGACTCCGTCCAAATTACCAACTCGACTCTGATACGCCTCGTCGACACTGACCACCTGATTGTAATCAATCAAGCATTTAATTTTTTACGCCACATACCCGGTAAATGCTCAAGGAGTATACGTCTATGTTTGTTGTGTACATCCGAAATTATCGCCATCCGTATACTGCGACCGGAACTGTATGCATGGAGGAAATTCGTGCAGACCCCACGGTCTGCTTGCAATCGTCTGAACCAGTCAGACCTTAAAAAAACCATGCTTCGATACACTTTAATCACCTCCCCTCCCTCTCAATGCAATTTAATCCTAACCCCAGCCGACTTACACCTTTACATGTGACGTTTCTCCATTACATTCACACTTGCTCAGCATGATTTAAATTGATTGTCCTCAACCATCCCGTTTGATATCAAGTGTACAGCGAAATAACACGTTGTATACGCATGCTACTCATCCGGTGATTGCCTGTTTTATAACTGTAGAGAAATTATACAAATTACGAGAAAGGTCTTCTCGTTCGAGATCGATCTATTTCGTAGTACAAATTTAACGGTCTACCACATAGCTGTTTCGTTTGATTAATTGTCAAAGAAAACGTAGTAGGTCAGCATTAGGTGCCACTTTGTCTCGGTGGCTCATGTTTTGAGCAGTGGGGTCAATACAGCCTCACCACATACCAATTGCACAACCAGCCAAACAGGATAGCTGATTAGCGGTTACTGGACGGATGTCCAAAACAAGTAATAACACGATGAAACGAGTGAAGTCGAAATAAAACCAACTGATCTTCCTTGTCATTCTGAGCATGAACCATTTGGATAAAAACACATGAACCGCATGTTTACATATAATATTCATGCGATTTAAAACTCACAAAACAGGAATTAATACATCGACAGCATAATCAAGGCCTGTTTCGTTCACAGGGTATAGTAAAATACGTCAATTCCACCTTTAAACGTTGATCGCTACATTAGAAAAAGCAATACAACGCAATACAGCACGGTCTGGTGTGTCATAACTTAGCAAACAACAAGGTCTGAGACATCAAAAATCACAGATAATCATTCGATTGAGCAGATTGAAGCTGAGGCTTTAAAAGAAAAGTCACAAGGGCTTAACATAGTTACCGCGCTTGTGGTGAGCAAAAATCTCGAATGTAAAAATACTGTAATGGCACAAAGAGTACCTGTTAACAACTATAAGGCTTCTATATTTGCCGATCAGGTTTAATTGTCATTCCTAAGTAAAAACCAAAATTATGTGAACGATTTGTGGTGTGCAATCTCCAGATCTACTGAAATAAATCTGAACTAGCAATCTCCGCGTTTCGAACCAATGAAGATCACAGCCGTAATTATAGATCTGTATACCGTACCTGTCAGAAAAACATGAAAGGTTAGGTGTGATTATAATGTCTATTTATTTTTTGTTATTATTTTACAAACGCTGTCGAAGAATTCTATGTGAAATCATACACCACCCTTCAACTTTTGACCACACGCCGTTGAGAACTGTCTCCAAACAACCCACTTGAGCTCAAGCATAAAATTTGCACAGAGTGGTTACGAGCAGATTCGTAGATTAACCATACCAGAGGTAAATAGTTCTCCCCAAAAATATTCTCAACGGAGGTTAATTAACCTACTTCTGATGAAAATTAAAAGATAAAGGTATTTGATACTTGTCACCTATGACAATATCCTTCTGAAATTGAGCGTACCACAACGTTTCCTCCGAAAAAGGGAGAAAACCTACCAGAACAATAAAAATTAGATGCATGTGCCTGTTTGGTTCTCATACCGTGAGGTCGAAGCGGCAAACCCAGCGTACACCAAAGTAAAATCTGATAACATTGTTCTTAGCATACCGGGGTGATAGCCAGGAGGGACAGGAAATGCAAACTAGATAAATCAACAAAATGAATAATCCTACATATGTGAAATTGCTGTATAAGTGATAGTCATCAGTAGCTTTTTTAGACTGCCCGCAAAACACCAAGTGGTAACTGACTTAGGCACAATAAAAGTTTTGGAGAATGACCTGATAAGAACTCTCCATTGAGGATTTTGACCACTAAACACATCAGACAACAATTCTACTGATCAACAGTGGGACCACGTATGGCGGAAGGGAGACGAGACTGTCCATATAGTTCACCGTCGGAGCTAACGTAGTTCAGAAGACATAAGGAAACTTTTTACAAGTACCGGACATAAACCTTACATCAAGAGTACCAAAAGCAATGAGAGCAGCAATTTTCTGAAAAGTAAATTGACGAGATGCATACAGGCAACAAACCTACGAAGCGTCAACTTCCTCTCTAAGGACAAAACATAGTTCGTCCTTAAGCATCATTTACGCAACAGTGTTAACCTCTGAACTATTGTTATCGATTAACATAACCAGCGAAAAACAGGGGCTTACTTGGCGTCCATGATGCGACTAGCTAAAGCAGGGGCAGAAAACCCTCCGAAAACAACAGAATGTGGTGCACCTATCCGAACACAGGCCAACATTGCGACTACAATTTCGGGAACCATTGGCATATAAATAGCGACACATTCGCCTTTTGAAACACCAAGTGACCGTAGAGCATGGCCAAACCTGTTCACCTAGAGAGCAACAGAATGTCGCCAGACGTTAGACATAGAAGTGAATCCAACCAAAAACACAAAGAACAGAATGAAATGAATACAAACAACTTCATACGATTTGCAATTAACCAGCTGTGTGCGCGTATATTTCAGATACGACGGGAATGGGTCAAATGGTATACACTATCCATTGCACATAAAGATTTCCTTTCTGCAGAATCACATGTACAGATAGTGGAGCTTTAGACCCATTAACCTTACCAAACGCACTTCGAATGGCAAACAACCAAATAAGCAATGCAGATAATGCAAAATTTTGTAACACAGACCCAACAGCCTGGAAGTAAAACGGGTGGTAAAGAAGAAGACCATGATTACGTTCGAAAGAGGGTTAAACCGACAGTGAGGTTGTGAAGTCAATAATCTGTACGACTTCATCTTCTAACCTTGTTCATCGCATCGAACAATGTATTCAAACCTAAGGACAATGGTGACCGCCAGTATCTCATGCGATTTCTCTCGATTGCCAAACAGTCACATTCCTTTTAATGTACCCACATTAGACTGCACTTAAGTCTGAGAGAAAGCTGAAAGTTACTTTTAAAAAATTAAACGAGCAGAGCTGATCAGACAAGTGGATAAAAAGCAAGAGTAACGAAAATGCAAAGAAAATGGTGTGATGCTATATTTTATTTCGAAAACTTCACGACCTATTTTGTGCTAATTTGCAGAAACTTATGACAGTTGAAGGTCTCCGCAACAAGTAAAACACTTCCACCACTTACATCGGTCTCTAGAAATATGCTGTGACCCTCGTAATCAGAAACATCTAGCACCTTTTGGACATAAACCTAAAAACCAATTAAACAAGGACCAACTATAGTATTACCTTGTCCCAAACCCTACTGTAAGCCATGCACACCCAACAAGCTGTTTCTTCCAGCCACACCAGAGAGCGCAAACAAGACGCGATGTGGTGGACATCGCATAGGCATGC